>JAULKM010018913.1:0-14330 GCA_032355605.1 Rubia tinctorum
TTTCCCCGGATGGCGCCCGCGCAAATGTACTTCAGTCAAGGCTCTCCTGGAATGCTACCATCTCAGGCTGCTGGATTCGGGATTCAACCACACCTCATGCCGGGAATTCGGCCTGGCTTTGGCCCTAATTTTCTACTGCCTTATCCTCAAATGCAACGCCATGGTCAGAGATTCGGCGTGAGAAGACCTGGAGCTCCTCAGCAGCAGGTACATCAACTAGTACTTAACATGTTTCATTAACTTATACTTTATACCATTAATCGAAAACCATAAAGGCAGGGAGGATACATTATGTGCAAGTTCTGTGCAGAATTCTTTATATAGTTTGAGGTGTTCTAATTTCTGATTGAACTGATGGTGGTAAAGTGTCATTAGATTTGAATTGTTTGTGTCTGAATATGTGCTTGTCGATTGATTGAGTTTTAAGGTATAATGGATTATTGTGCAAGTTATGTGCTTCACTTTTGCAAATTGATTCTTTCTCATGTTATTTCAACATGACGAACATTGATAAATTTTGAATTGATTTGTAATTTTGACGTTGTAAGAATTTGGGAAGATTAGAAATGAAAACCTCCCTATGTATAAAGGATAATTCATTCCCTATTTATGATGGACAATTCCGTCCTCGGTAATGTTAAGTCATTAATAACACTAGTTTTCACACCAAAATTTGCAAATCTAATTGTATGAACTTTTACACGACACATTTCATGCGATTTGAGTAGCTCTAATTTGTGATTGAACCAATTTCAATAGCACAAAATTGATTCAATCACAACTCAATAGCATGAAATTGGCTTAATCACAAATTAGAGCTACTCAAATAGCACATAATTGTCACGATGTTTATAACATGAGTGGAATATTGTGCAAGTTCTGTGCACCAATTCCGTGCTATTGATTTGTTCTTTATTGTCACTGCACTTGTGTTGGTATTATGTCATTAGCAAGTTATAATCAATGTGCATAGATTGTGCATATCTGTGTTGGACAATTAACCTTGCCAATAATTAATGTGCATATATTGTGCATATCTGTGTCATTTGAGTTATAATTTGTAATCTGCTACTGAATTGGTGTTGCCAATTACGTACGATCAGTGGATGCCGCGCAATCCTAGCCAAGGTTTGAGCAGATACATGATGGGGAATGGCGTAGATCCTTCGATTCTTCCACAAGGGATGGTGAGTACGATGATGCCTGTACCTTTAGATGTTCCCGGAATGCCAATCCCTTCTCGAGAAGTCAGACACTCTAATCCTCCAGTTGCTGCATCTTCTCTTGCTTCTGCATTAGCTTCTGCCTCCCCTGAAAATCAACGTGTGGTATGTCGATGCATTAATTTCACCAATTCAGGCAAAAAACTTTGAATAAGATTTAATGGTTTGTTACAAAATACTTGCACATTTTGCAGATTTTGGGGGAGCACTTATTCCCTTTGGTGGAGAGTGTTGAGAGAGAGCTTGCCGGGAAAATCACCGGGATGTTGCTGGAAATGGATCAGACCGAGGTGCTCCACCTCATTGAATCCCCCGACGCTCTCAAGAAGAAGGTCTCCGAAGCCATGAATGTGCTTCGTATGGCTTCTACTGATTCTGGTGAAGTTGGTGACAAGTTGAGTTCCTTATCCTCAGGAGATTAGAGAGATGTCTTATCAAGTGTTGATGGCATTGGATTTCGGTAGTATGGTTGGTTATAGAGCCTAGCTTAAGCATTTGACATAATTAATTAAGCGTTATCTTTGTGACTGAAATGCTAACTTCTTATTGATCAAAGTTTTTAATTAAGGACCTGATTAGTTAGAACTTGATTTTCATTGAGCATCCAAGCTTGAATCCGTCAATCATCCGATTACCTTTATTTTCATAAGATCATTAGCGTGCTACAGATTTGGCGAGTGTCTTGATTTTTCATTTAAGGTATTGTACTTCGGTTGATGTCAACATCACTCGCACAATATTCGATCCACTCTTATTATAAAATTTAATCATTGTGACAATTTCGTGCGATTTGAGTAGCTTGAGCCAATTTCGTGCTAGATTGAATCAATTTCGTGCTATTAAAATTGGTTCAACGTTTGATGGATGTTTTGTTTTTGAAGGGGAAATATATCATTACAGATTAATGAAAACGTCCAATATAATATTGTTTGAGGAAAGGAATTCAGATAATGAATTCCATATACACAGCTTAGCAATTAAATGTCCATATCAAAGCATAGTCATCAATTCGGCACTCTCATAGTTTCAAAGCATAGTCATCAATTTGAGATTGTAGTATGAACAAACATGGGAGATGCATACATTTATAAGAAATTATGATGAATATTTACCAATTTTATCACGGAAACAATGGATCATCCAAACCTAACTTCACCCGGTCCAAGTTAGGCAATGGACCTGTATTAATTAGTCCACATAAGGTGTTAACGGTAGTCATTGATACCATATTTATGGGATAATGGCGAGATATATAGGAGAAATATACGGCTAGGAATATACAGTATAAATACCAGGTATGTATTAATTTTCTGATTCATTCACTCTTATACAGTATTGGAACTCTTTGTTCCCAGGGTTGGTTTCCTTGCAGGTTACGAACGAGGAGCTCGAGCGGTCTGTCAATTAGGTTTCAAGACACATCAATTGGCACACCCAGTGGGACTGATTGAGTCAGATTCGAGTTCCTTGGTTTATGTCTACAGTTATTCAAACGAGTCAGATATTGAGATTGAAAGGAACGGGAGTCGGCGAAGAAGTTTAGTCAAGGAAAAGTGATATGGTTAATCCTCAAGGGTCGCAGGGTGTCGAGCCTGATGAGGTTTAAGCACCGGTGGTTGAGTCGAGAACGATGCATATCTCGACTGATGAACATGACAAGATACAAGTCTCGAGTGGGCCTGAACCACAAGTCGTTAAAGCTCCTTGAACAGATGTAGCAGGATCGTCGAGGAGCCCGGAGGTTACCATGGAACAAGGAGTTTGAAATACAGGCCTTGTTCAGAGCATGCCAACTGGTTCACGTGATGATAGAGATGGGCGATTTACTGAAGTTTATGGTGATTCCTATACTGAGGCATATGAACGAACTATCTAAGGGAATCATACCCTGGGGATGGTTGGATCACAACAGGACTTGACGCAGGAGGTGCATGTGTTGGCAGCAGAAGGATATCGAGTTACTACCCCCAAGGCCTATGAGTATCTCGAGAGAGGTAGTGTCGTCGATACCAGTCCTTAACTTCAAGGGTTGCGTCTCAGCCCATGATAGCCTATCCCTACAGTGGATATACGGGAGAACCATTCACGGCACGACCTCAACCTTTTTCCCCGGATTACTCGCAAGGGGTGGTGCATTCGGTACCTCTTTTAGCTCCGATAACTTCTGAAGCGGGGTATGGAATGATGGCTTCGATAGGGATCCCAGGATACAGCAATGCGGGGTTACATGGTGCACCCAATCAAGGGCCTTATAATGCTTGTGGGCAATTACCAATCTATCCAGGGGGTATGCAACCTTGGGTAAACTCTGGTTACATGGGTGCTCAGCCGGTATGCCCGATGCAGTTTGGAGGAAATGAGTGTGGATTGAATCCAGCTGGTGGACAACAGAGATTAACAATAAATGTTGGAGACTCGTTGAAAAAAGAGTTAGATAGGTTGATCAGTTCGATGAGCCAAGCATCTGGGTCATCTTTTAGCTAGTTGATAACAGAGGTTCAGTGGCCAGTGGATGTAAAACCACCCGAAGGACTTCCTACTTATAGTGGTGAATCAGATCCTCAAGAGTTTATTCTGACATTCTTGAGTATGATGAACTCGAGGGATTTCGAGGAAAGGTTGGCATGTAAGTTGGTTGGGAGCTACCTTTGAGGGAAAGCTTAGGAGAGGTTTAATAAGCTACCCAAGGTTCCATGCATTCCTATAGGGACTTCAGTGGAGTTATGTTAAGCCAATATTCCCAGAAGAAGAAATTTACAAAGACCCTACTGGAGCTTTATCAGACTAAGCAGAAGGTTAGAGAGTGCACAGGGGCCTTCTACCACCGATACGTGGATGACATTTTTGGGGTAGTAGATACAACGGAGAATGAGGTGATTTCGGGATATTTGTTAAGGATGCAGAATTTGGAGCTATACAAAAAAATTAAGTACAAATACTCCTCGGACGTTGAAAAAACTTCAAGAAGTGGTGGAGCAGTATTCGAGGGTCGAGGAGGCCACAAAAAAGAAGAGAGCAAGTATGGGGGAGAAGTCAGGAAAGAATAATGACCTTCGTGGGAAGAAACCAGTAGAGGCGGTTAGGCCTAATTTCGAGTGGTATACACCTATGTTTCCAACGTCTATGGGGAGATCTCTGGTGCATATTCTAAGCATACATAGAGGAATGATTCGACCACCTCCACCTATGCATAACATGCCAAATTACGAAAGGGCGAGAAGGGCAACAAATTTGTATTGCAACCATCATCGAGATTATGGGGATGACACGAATGATTGTGCTCAGTTAAGGATGGAGATCGAGAGGTGCGAAAGGGAAGGCCCCTTCCGAAACACTGGACCTCGAAATAATAATGCATGAACCCCAAGGCTTAAGAATGACCATAGAGAATGGCAACCATACAGGAGGAATAATGGAGGTAGATGAGATAAGAGACCTCAGGATCAGGGGATTCGAGGAAAGGAAGGAAGAGAGGAAAGATCGCAGGAACAACGTGAAGGCAATCAGGGGAACAAAAATGATGAGAATCCGCCAATTCACAGGGTAATCAATGTGATTAACAAAATTGTGGGAGAAAGGTCTTCGAACACTGTCATGAAGGCGGATGCTCGAAAGGTTCCAGCAGGAGAACTGCGCCACAAGAGGTTTCAGAAAGATGCAACTGTGACATTTTCTGAGGCAGATGCAGTTCCAGACCAAAGTCCACATGCGGATCCCATGGTGGTCTCGACAGTGATTGGGAATTCCTTGGTAAGAAGGGTTTTTATTGATGATGGAAGTGAAGTGGAAGTAATGTTTGTCGACTGTTTTGATCAGCTAGATATAGGGCAAGGTAATTTGAAGAAGTCAACCTAGCCCTTATTTAGCTTCACTGGGAACCCCATATTTCCTTTAGAGGAGATAACTTTGTCGGTTCGAGTATCAGATGGATATAGGGGAATAATAATATATTGCAATTTTGCTGTCGTTAACGCATATTCGCCCTATAATATAATTCTTGGAAGGTCATGGACATGTCAGGCTCGAGCAGTGTGGTCACCATATCACCTGATGATGAAGTTTCCAACCGATAAGAGGATAACCTCAATTCGAGGAGATCGTAATGTAGCCAGAAGTTGTAATCTTACGGTAGTGAGAGAAGCAAGGAAACGGAGAAATGTGGCTTCAGTGCATGGAGAGGTTAGCCCGATGGATATGATAAAAATGCCCAAACGAGATCTTAGGATAGTGGATGTATGAAAATCGATGCCTGAGGATATCAGAGGAGAACTAAGTAAACTGTTGGAAGAATACGATGATGTCTTTTCATGGACTACTTAAAATCTCACAGGAGTGTCCTCGAACTTGACGGTGTACAAACTAAACATCAATTCATCTGTTAAGCTAGTTAAACAGAAGAGATTGGTCTTTTCCCCTTAAAGGGCTAAATCTATTAAGGAAGAAGTCGAGAAGTTGTTTAAGGGCGACATCATCAAGGAAGTGTTTTGCCCGGAATGGCTAGCCAATCCAGTCATGGTACCAAAGCAAGGTGGTGCCTGGATAATGTGCATAGACTTTACTGATTTGAACAGGTGTTTCCCCAAGGATAGTTATCCCTTGCCGCCAATTGATAAGTTGGTAGAAGCTATCGCGAGATACCAGGTTTTGGCTTTCTTTGACGCACACAAAGGGTACCATCATATATTAATGGCAGAGGAAGACAAGGAAAATACGTCGTTTATCACCGATATAAGAACTTATTGTTATAAGAAAATGTCGTTTGGCCTTAAGAATGCTGGGGCAACTTATCAACGATTAGTGGATAAACTGTTTAAGGAACATATTGGAAAGAATATGGAGATTTATGGATGATATGGTTGTGAAGAGTAAGAGTTATGAGGAATTCTTGGTGGGTTTAAAAGAAACTTTCAAGAAGCTTAGATGGGCAAACCTGAAGTTAAATCCTACTAAGTGTGTTATTGGTGTGGGGTTGGAAAATTCCTGGGATTCATGGTATCCGAGAGTGGTATCGATGTCAACCCAGACAAAGTCGAGGCTTTGGTGAGAATGAGGAGTCCACAGACATTGAAGGAGGTACAGAAGCTTACGGGGTCTCGGCCGCCCTCGAGTAGGTTCCTCTTGACGAGGACAGAGAAAACACCTTCCCTTCTTTATGTGATTCAAAGGGCCAAGAAGTTCTAGTGGAATGAGAGTGTGAGGAAGTGTTCAAATATTTGAAAGAGCTTTTTTGAGTATTACCCACCCTTATGGAACCTGAAAATAGTGAGACATGGTCTTGTACATTTCTTCCTCGCCTCTGACGATCAGTGCAATGTTGGTAAAGGAGAAGAAAGGTCAGCAACATCCCATTTACTATGTGAGTCAAGCCATGCAAGGGATGAAGACAAGGTATACAACTCTCGAGAGGTTGATTATGACTTTAGTGCATGCAGCACGGAGGCTGCGCCCATACTTTCAGGGGCATACAAAGTATTGCTCACCAACTACCCAATCAGACAGATTTTGTTAAAACTAGAGGCTCCGGGGAGGATGATGAAATGGGTCATGGAGTTAAGAGAACATGATATTTAATACCACCCTCGATCTACTATCAGGGGTCAGGTGTTGGCAGATTTCATAGTAGAGACCTCGGAACCAATCGAACTTGAAGATGAAACTAGAGAGAAGGTTGTTCAAAGAAAAGAGGTATGGAAGTTGTATGTAGATAGTTTCTCGCGTTTGGGTGGAAACGGGGCTGGAGTACTACTCACTAGCCCTGATGGCATGGATTATCCATATTCATTGCACTTTGCGTTCAAGGCCACAAATAATGAAGTCGAGTATGAAGCTCTGATAACTAGTTTGCGATTGGCTAAGAATACGAAAGTGGAGGACCTAGAAGTTTATAATGATTCTCAAATAGTGGTTCAAGAGGTGAATAAGGAGTATGAGGTCAGAGAATTCAATTTGCAGAAATACTCAATTATGGTAAAACAGCTTTTGAAGGGTTTCAAGTCACACTCTTTAACACATGTGTCGAGGGAAGAAAATCATATAGTGGAAACTCTGAGTAAGCTTGTTTCTTTAGACTTGGGAATTCAATCTCCAAGACAATTGCTCATGGAAACCCTAAATAGAAGAGGTTTCGAGGAACCGGTGGTGATGGAAATTGAGGAGGAGAAAACTATGATGACTGATATAGTGAGCTATCTTCGAGAAGGGGGTTTGCCATAAAATGAGGTTGAAGCCAGTAAGATAAGACTAAAGGCCCTGAGATATGTGCTGCAAGATGGGATTTTGTAACAAAGGGGACATCTACAACCTTTGCTTCGATGTGTCATCCCCTACGAGGATGATTATCTGATAAGGGAGGTTTATGAAGGCATATGTGGTAGCTACCAGTGCGCTTGATCAGTGGCAAGGAGGCTCATTCAAGCAGGGTATTATTGGCCAATGATGTTTGATGATGCAAACAGGTACATACAGGCATGTCACCAATGTCATAAGCATGCCCCTCTAATTCACATTCCCCAGAAGAGATGACGAACATTCATGGTTCATGGCTATTCGATAAGTGGGGGATTGATCTGGTAGGACCTTTCCCAGAAGCCCCAGGGAATTTTAAGTATCTAATTATAGCTGTCGATTATTTCAAGAAGTGGGTCGAAGCTGAGCCTTTAACAAATATGAAGGGGAAATTGGTCATTGCATTTTGTTAGAAGAATATTGTATGCCGCTTTAGGATCCCGAGGATAGTAATCACAGATAATAGGACGCAATTTGCCAAAGATCAGTTTTAAAAGTGGTGCACAGAATATAAGATTCAGCAAAAAGTAATGGCAGTTTACTATCCACGGGCCAACGGTCAGATATAAGTAACCAACCAGACAATAGTGAATGGAATCAAAGCTAGGCTCGAGGGGGCTGAAGGGAACTGGGTATGTGAAATACCCAGTGTTTTATGGGCCTACCGAACGACTGAATCTTTTGCCACTGGGGAAACACTGTATAGCTTGGTGTATGGTTTGGAAGCAGTGATCCCTGTAGAAATTGGAGTTCCAAGTCCGAGGTTGATGGAAGCTACGGAAGAAACAGTTAATTAGGAGAATACATGTATAGACCTTGATATGGTGGAGGAAAAGTGAGAGTTGGTATCCCTGCACGAAGCTACAGTAAAAGAAAGAATCAAGTGCTACTATGATAGAAGAGTAAAAAAGGTAGTATTCAATCCTGTATATTTGGTGATGAGGAAAAATGAGAAGAGTCATCGTGAACCTGAAGGAAAGTTAGCTGCCAACTGGGAAGGCCCCTACAAGGTGGTGGAAATATATTCGGGAGGTAGCTATGTCCTCGAATCTATGAATGGGGTAAGGGTGCCTAGAATATGGAATATCACCAACTTGAAAAAGTATTACCATCTTTGAAAATAAGAGTGATATTCTGATAAGCAGCACTCAAGAAAAATAAGAGTAATATACTGATAAGCAACACCTCAAGGACATGGGTGATATGCTGATAAACGGCACCCTTTGTAATTATTCCAGCTATTGAGGTTGATGATTGAGTGAAATGTTGATAAGCAGCACTCTCGAGGACATGGGTGATATACTGATAAGCGGAACCCTTTGTAATAATTATAGCTTTTGAGGCTGATGATTGAGTGAAATGTTGTGGCACTCGTTATGTAACGTTACTCTCATTTGATGAATGAAATTATTGACGCAGAAGGCTAACAAGCTACTCAATTCTACTCCAATTTTTATAGTACATTCGTTTAATGTTTTTGCTGATAAGCAACTTGATATATTTGATTATGTTTACTACTAGATTACATTCAGGCTCAATGGGCCAAGCGATTAACGATTACAGCTGATAAGCAACCTAATTTATGTTAAATATTCCTAAATCTTACAAATCATAATATAAGTACATAACATTAATACATTCGATACGTAGAATAAGTTATAAATAGAGTTACAATATGAAAAATTTGGAAACAACACAAAGAGAAGACCTATCTTTTTAACTTATGGGGCTAGATTTCCCATCCTTACTTCAAGTTTTTCAAGCTCTTCCATCTTGATTCCGGCAGCATGTTGAAGTTCTTTTATCTGCTCCTCTTCAGGATACTCGAATGGATCTAACTTTGATTTTTGGCAAGAATGCTTGAAGAGTCATCCTCTAAGCTCTTCCCATGAAGGCCCTTGTCTCTACAACACTTCTTGGATGATTGATTGTTCTTATTGCTCGAAGATCCACAACTCTTGTCACCTTTCTTTTATCCTGATTTCTTCAAGGTTGAGGATCTTCGACACCTCGAGAGGGGAAGATCACTGATTCCCCACTCTCATATCCACTCCAAAATAGCACTGGAGCCTACTTTTTCTTGGTTGGAGCCTATCTTATCTACTTGGCAATCAACGAGCCAATGGTGGGAAGCCCTAAGTAAAAAATCTAAGTAGAAGTTGATTGTCTATAAATTTAGGGTTGGTGACCCCATGGAATAATGAGTGAGCTCGAAGGTTCACATCAAGTAGAGTAACCTTCTCTTCCAATTTTTTGATTTTCAACCCAGAGGATTTTATTTCTTCTTAAAGTCGAGTATTCTCAGCAAGAACCGACTCGACTAGTGAGGGATCTTCTTCAGTAGATGTACCTTTTTGTGCTAGAGCTTCCTCCAAACTCTCAATTTCACTCATATCCATCCTATAATTTAATAGGCCAACCTTCTGGATTGTAATCGATCCGGCCTATAACATCTTCTTTCATGTCGGAATCATACTGTGACCCCTCAGAGTACTATCCTCGAAATTGGAGTTTATTCTCTCAGGCTAATTAACAACTTCCTCCCTTGACCTAACCCTACCGGATGACCCCCTCTCAGTAGATTCCTCACCAGAGAAAGTCATTAATGTAGTAAGAAAGGGAAGAAAAAGAAAAATATACATCGGAACTTAGTAGTTTAGAGAAAGGATTGCTAGAAGGTGAAGAGAATGACTAGTGGAAGTTGGAGAGAGCTTGGAAAGATAACTCCTTCTGTGAAAGACCTGCAAATACAATGAGGAGAAGTTAAGAAGAAAAAGGGTAGTTAAGAAGCATGAAATGGTGGTAAAAGTAATCATTGTCTCAAAAAATGAAAATTTTGAAAAAGGCGTAAGAATATTCTTGTGCCATTTCAGAGTCGGCCGACCTTCACGCACTTAGACATAAGGATGAAGGGTCACACATTCCTTCTCATATTCTGCTAAAAGTTTAAGAATGAGAAAACTGGATACCAACTCGAGGTTCTAAATGATGCTCGAAAGACTTCACCTCAAGCGTTGAATAAATCAAGCCCACCAGTCACAACCTCAAAGGTTTTCTCAAAGGATGTTACCTCAAACGCTAATCAAGTTGATTTTATAATTCATCACCTCATAGGTTTTTTATCTATCATCTCGAGACTCCGTGTCCTCGAATGGATATCTAGTTTTCTGGGCGCTTTTGATAAGGACTTGGCCCAAGTTAGGCAATGGACTCGTATTAATTAGCCCACATAGGGTTGTAATGGTAGTCATTGATACTGTATTTATGGGATAATGGTGAGATATACCGGAGAAATATACGGGTAGGAATATACTGTATAAATATCAAGTATATATTCATTTTCTAATTCATTCACTCTGATATAGTATTGGGACTCTTTGTTGGCTTAAGCTTCAGAGGAATTACCCCTGGGGCCCCCCAAGGTTGGTTTTCTTGCAGGTTATGAATGAGGAGCTCAAGCGGTCTGTCCATTCGGTTTCCAGATGTATCAACGTCAGGGAAAACAAACGGAAATGAATTGGATATGTGTCTCTAAGTTATACATTACCCCTACTCCACTTTTGATTTGTACTTTGCATGATGCATTGGGGACAATGTAAGGTTTCAGTGTGGGGAAGGAAGTAGTTAGGCACCTAGGATTTTTAACAAAATTTCTTTGTGTTTTGGTGTTAGTTTTTGCTTATCTTCACTGTAGTTTGAAGTCCACATTTTGTGCTACACAAAATTCAAAAATAAAAAATATATACCCGGCCAAGTCAAAAACCTGAAAGGGCAACTTAGATAACAATGGGAAAGACCTGGATAGGTTGAAAAACCTATGCAAAAGTGAGAGTCCATAGTGTAGAAAAGGTGATAAGTGAGCTAAAAAATAAGAAGAAAAGTTGTGGGATGCTAGGATGAAAACCCGAAAGGGCTCTTAGGAAAAATGAGAGAAATTGAAAAATCCCATGGTTCTCTTTTACTGTCTTTTGGAAGTTGTTTTGGTGAGTAACTTAGCTTCACACACTCATCTTTGTGAACCTCACCTTTGATTAGGTATGTTGGTTGGATAGGTTATCTTAGTTTCTTTTGGGGGTGAGAGTTGTGAGATTCTTACATCTTTGGGGGAGTTAGGGTAGCCTAGGAATAAATGTTGAATGTCTTGGAGAATTTTTTGCATGCTATGTTCCACTTGGATCTTTGCTCATTCTTGTTTACTTGAGGACGAGTAAAGGTTTAAGTGTGGGGGAATCTGTGTTCATCTAGAAGTATGTGTTTTCTAATGCATTTAGCACACTTATTAGTAGCTTTTGTATGGTTGATTTCTAGTTGTAGTTATGTTTACATCACAAGGTGTCTAGATAGCCTTTGTTGGTTTTCTTGTCTAAATCCTTCGTTTTGTTGATTTATTTAGACTTAATTAATAATATGTCCTTACGAGCATCTAGATCTTATTTTGTGAGCTTCATTGTAGATCACCCGTAAACACTTCGGATTAGATTAATGAAGTTCATTCGCAAGAATGGTAGTTGATATTTAAAAGCCATTTGAAATGATGGTAGCAGACCAAAGGCAACGCGCTAAATCGTGGTAGTAGATGGAATGCGCCAAAGAGAAGGAGTTGAAGCCCGGGAGACTTAGAAGACTAGTACGGCCTTACCCTTCTGTATGACCCATGCTAACTAAGATGGTAATGCGGCTAAGTAGGCTCGGGCCATGTTCTTTTACACAACACGTGCAGACTGGGAGGACCGTGCAGCTAAGTATAGGCGTGTGTCGTGTCTTTCTGCATGGCCCATGCATCTCGAAGATCAAGACTTGAAGACCCAGATCGTGCCCCACAATGATATGCACAGTTGCGCTATCAGAAGACAAAGAACTCAACTCTAGTCCGCGGCCCGCAAGGATCTGCATAGGCCGCGCCGCTTAGACTGACAAAATGGTGTTTTTGTTGGTAGCCCACAAGGAATTACACAAGCCGCGCTATCACTTTGTCCGAGAGACCCCCTCCAGTTGGCGGCACGTGCACTTTTGCAC
Source organism: Rubia tinctorum (assembly GCA_032355605.1). Lineage (NCBI taxonomy): Eukaryota > Viridiplantae > Streptophyta > Magnoliopsida > Gentianales > Rubiaceae > Rubia > Rubia tinctorum. The sequence goes on from JAULKM010018913.1 coordinate 12,525, forward strand.
GAGCCGTGTGCTATTGCACGGCCCATGCCAACGCAGCAGATTAGGGTTTCTCTAGTTTTGGGCCTCTTTAAGTCCCTTTTTCTACCTACTATATAAGAAGCCTTAGACCACTAGGGTTTAGTTGTTAGCAGTAGTTGTAATTCTATTCTTTTAGTTTCTAAGATTAGGTAGAGAGAGAGAGAGAGAGAGAGAGAAAGGGAATAACCCTTCTCTCTTCTTTTAATCTTTCCTAGTTTTGTCTAAGGCCATTAAATCCAAGGGTAAAATTGGGTTCAAAGCTTAGGGAGTAGTTAATTTACTTGGGGATCTAATTTTTATCCATGATTTGGTGAAGATTTTGTGAGATTCTAGGTCTCCTTATCCTTTTATTTATGAATATCATACTTAACTTAATTTTTATTGTCTTATGAAATGCATGTAAGATATCATATGATACACAATAGTTATATGTTTCATGTATGGTTCTAGGCTTATTTGTCCCTTGGGAGTGTCCGGTTAGGATACGCCGAATTGTGAGTCCTCAGATATGTGAGTGTATGCACATAGGCTGTGTGCACCGAATTCATACGAGTGTATGCCTAATTTTGACTGGAAGATTATACCCCGATAGATAAGGTATGATAGTTTGTAGAAACTAGGGTTCTAGGGTAGCAACCATCGTCGTTTCAACCCTAGAGTCATCATGAGACGCCGATTCATTTGCCTCAATAAGCTTAGGGATAAGCGTTCATAATAGAGACTTGTGATGTATTTCATTAGGGGAAAAAGAAGGGCATAATAGTTGGACCGCTTGACGCACTTTCCTAATTATGGAGGTGATGTTGATAGAATAGTCGTGGGTACCTTTGTGTGACAGACATTGGGAAGTGTTGAATATCAACCACACTATGTGTCATAGACATTGAGATAGGTTTATACGTCTGGTATTTGATAGAATCTAGGATCAAAGTCTTCTACCGGTCATGTTACGCAAATATTCACAAGGCTTAGTTTAATATAGTTTGTTCTCGTGATTTGCATGCTTAGTAGTTTTTAGACAACTCCCCCCCAAATGTTTGCGACACTAGCTATTCCTGACACACAATCAGAGTGACGCCTAATTGTGAGTCTTGAATAGTTGACCTTTGAATCCTATCATCTTAGTGGACAATCTCGGGCTTTCCACTAACTACTATTTGGTAGCTGTTGTGAATACAGGAGCAACATTATAAATTCTATCTTTGTAAAGCACTCTGCGGGTTAGTGACTACTCTCCCGTGAAAAGGGTTGGTTTGTTATTAGAAACCCCGTGGAGTGAGGATTAGGAAATTCTTGGATTACCCCGATAGATGAGTATTTTAGTTTGTAGTGACTAGGGTCGTGGAAACTCTAAAGTCATTATGAGATGCCAATTCCTTTGTTAGTGTTGGTGTCCATAGTACAGTGCCTGGGACGTATTGTCCTTACTCTCGTATCTAACAATTCCGACCTACGCAAGGTTGAGATCTTTTAAGAGGGGACTCGTTAGCATCTGTAGTGAGATGAAGGGGAATGAATTTCGGTATCGAAAGGGATCGGCGCACATTCCCTAATTACGGAGGTGGTGAAATGGCTCTTGAGGGGAGACGGATCTTTTGTGTGACAGACACTGGGATTCCCGGCCATCTCCACATTATGTGACATAGGCATGAGAATATATCTATATGTTTTTATGTGATAAAATCTAGGATCAAAGTCATTAATTGGTCATGTTATGCAAATACTCCCAAGACTAGTTAATCATAGTTTTAATCTCTTTGCTTGCATGCTCAGTAGTTTGTTGGAGCG
>JAULKM010018922.1:0-14329 GCA_032355605.1 Rubia tinctorum
ACAGGGTTATATTTGCACTTTCATTCAATAGTCAGGGTTATATTTGCACTAAAAATTAACTGAGGGTTATATCTGCATTTTCCTTATTATATAGGGGTATATTTGTATAATCCCCTTCAATATTTTAGGAGAATATTATTAATGGAACTTGTATGGGGAAATGAAAAAGTGAATTCATATTAGATGGGGTATGGTTAATTAATAATGCATTTTTATTTTTTTATATAAAGTTGATGTGGAAAACTATGCAAGTAACATGTAGCAATAATTATGTTTGAATGTTATGTGGCTTAAATGGATTCCTTTAATATACACTATAGATTAATTATCACCTTGTTTATTTACTAGGGATAGCGTATACAATGTACCCCTAGTGTACCGTATTCGAATTGATAACACATTGTACTCTCTCTTTTCTTCATTATTGAGACATTACATTTAGGTGTTAAAATTTAGGAGAGGTTAAACGAATAGTTTAAATTGAACTGGAAGAAAAGAAATATACAATGAATGGATGTAATAATCTTAAATTTGGAATAACTATAAATTGTCAATATATAAAAAAAATTCTCAAATAACAAATTATACTCTCTCCATCCTAATCAAACTTGCTCATAATCTTTTTCACGGTTTCCAATAAACATTTTGATGGTAACTACATGCAACCTATAACAACGTCACATAAAAAGTTAATATTTAGAAACTACGTATTTCGATAATCTAACAATACCTTATACGATAATATTATTGTTAATATATTTATTCAAAAGTGTGAGCAAGGTGGACAGAGGAATTATTCAATATTAGAGTAACAGAAGTAGAACTATCTTCTTTTATTTACCTACAACTAGCTGGTTGTTTATTATTAAAAATGAGGAGGTTTTGTGACAGGTGGTCTGCACTTGGATATTTCATTATATTTTTCACGTATACATTGCATTTGTTAAAATAAATACTAAATTTTAAATTTTACTTTTCATAATATGTTTTTATATATCTTCACATTTAAATACACATTATTACTTGCTTTAACTTATATATTATTTAATTTTTTTAAATTACAATAAGGTAAAAAGTTAGGAGCCTATTTATAAGTTTATGAATAGGTCACCTCTCTCGAGAACTCCCAATTAAAACTATATACTAACACCAGCAGGATTTAAAAATAAGCATTCAAACATATTGACATTATATTATTAAATTTATTTAAGAAATCTATGATGAAAATAATAATTAAAAAGAACTCGAAATTACCTCACATTAGTTTAAAATATTTATATTGTATTTAATAATTATTATAAACTAGATATTAATATTGTTTTACTTTTTATTATAATTAGATTTAAACTTATTCTTTTGTAATATTTTAATATTACATAATTTACTAGCGGGAGTGCCACCGCGCATCGTGCGGTAATTTTATTTAAAAAATTAGTTAGTTAGCATTTAACATTTGCATCTCTTAAGCTAAATTCTCTAAGTGTTATACTTTCTCTCTCTTGATTAGGGTAGAATACACATTGACTATGTATTTTCGGTTATTCAGATCAGATAACTCACCTGAGTCTGCCATCAATGGGATACACAGCAAAAGAAGAAGCTACATTGAGGCATGATTCAGCTGTAACTACGCCAAAAAATGGGAAAATGAGGGTAGAAAATTGGATTGGGGAATTAAAGAGGAAGATGGTTTAGAAGGGAAAAATTGGAGCTCGCTATTTGAATCTGAGCAGATAGGAGTTCGCTTTTACAAGCCAGTGGATGTGGAAGGAACCCTAGTGGGGGAAATCACTATGGATGAAGTGGTGGAGAGTGAAAAATAATGGAATTCGACTGTAGTGTGCATGCCATTAGGATGCAATCCTCCATTTAAAGTAATGGAAGGTTTTTTTTTCCCGAGAATCTGGGGAAGCAGATGAAGATATGGCTACTTGATTCAGGTATTCTTATGGTAAAATTCTTGAACAAAACATTTTGTGATGAAATGATTGAAAAGGGAACTGTATTCTTTGATAGCAAACCTGTGATTATTAAGCCCTAGTAAAAAAATTAATATGGATGAACCAGAAGTGGTGACTATTTGGGTTCAAATGCCAGGATTGCCTGTGGTGTACTAGCAGCCGAAGTTGATCAACAAAATTATAAGTCCCCGGGGTAAACCAATTTGTCTAGGTATATCTACTTTGGAGAAGGATATATTGACATATGCTAGCGTTCAGGTGGAAATCAAATTAGGGGAAAGCTTCCCTGTTAAGATCATTTATTTGAATGAAAACAAGATTGTTATGCAGTAGGATTTGAAATATGAATAGGGGTCTGGAAAATGTGTAAGATGTGGCATGATTGGCCATAATAAATGGATTTGCAGGAGAAAAGTGATAAAAATTTGGGGGGGGGGGAGCAGGTTTATATGCCAATTCGGGAAACTGAGGTGAGTAAGGGAAATGGTAAAGAGAATGACAAGAACAAACAAGTTGAAAGTAGTAGTGCTAGTAATGCTATCAGGATAAATAATGAAACTGAACAAGAAAAAAGGAATGGCAGTGGAGGTCAACTAACTGGTGTTAGTGGAAAAATAGGAACTCGGGGGAAATACACTCTCTTGGCTAATCCACCTGAAAGAGAGTAAGCTAGTAAGTTGGAATGTAAGGGTTCTAAATAAAAGGGGGAAGCACATGCATATTAAAAAAATTGGAACGAGCAGAGACACCAACACTTATAATTGTGTTATGATTACACGATCTCACTAAAAAATATAGTGGGAAAAAGAGTATTGTGTATTTTTTGCCAAAGTTTATAGGCTTTCTTGGAAATGATAGTCAAATATTTCCAAACCAGTTGGCTTTGCTTTTCTCTTTTTTATTCATGCACACTGCTCTCCTTACACATATCCATGATTAAAATGACAATGTCGTACATTCACATGCACCTTCCTTATGTCAATTGACTTTGTGATTCACATGCATTTTACATATTTTCTCCTAGCACTAAATGCCTTTGATATTCGTATTATTGACCTTCATGTATAATGTTTATGTAGAAATCTTGAATCTCCAGGATTCCACGATAGAACGAGTATTGAGTGTTAGGTCATGCATTATGAGGTGCATGAATGCCCAACCCATTGTTGTGCCTTGGTCTATTGGTATGCCTTGTTGGAAAGCTCAATGATCTCTTTTGTTATTAGTTCTTTTATGAGGTGGCTTTATGATGACTCTTGGAGTACCCTATGTGCATCTATATAATGGATTTAGTGCTTGGAAATAATCACACAACAAACTACAAGACATTATGAGTCCTTGGAGTATTCATAAATATAGTACTCTCTCTGGTTTCTTAACAATGACTCATTTTTTCTGAAATTTTTTCAAGGCATGTTGGTCACCGCTAACTTTAATTTCATACAGTAGCGGACTATAAAATTTCACTTTTTAGAAACTACCTGTTACGGAGAATCCAAAAACACCTCACACGACGTCCGTTATTGTATGCAATTAAATTTATTTATGGTCAAATATGCCTTGAATTTTTTTTCAGTCAAACGGAGTCAGTGTTACAAAACCAGAGGGAATATGAGTCATTCTCCTGCAAGAGTGTCTCTTGAAAAGATTAGGAGTTAAATACAAATTTCATTCTCCACATATTGAGAATATCAATGAAGATGAAGCATTTTCACAACAAGGAGGGCGGGGTACATTTGGTCAACATGGTGGTCAATCTGAAGGTCACGATATTCCGCATGGTATGCGATTTTTTTATTTTGATTATTGTTGTCACCGTATTTATTTATGTATTGTAGCATATGTAAAATAGTTCAATTAAACTTTTCATATGTAAATTAGTTTATTTGCGTAACCAATTTAAAAGTGTAAACACTGGCAAATTTAACATATGCTTATTATAGTGATATGCTTTGTATGTAAATTACCACATGTAAGTAGCATATGTATGCGTGTACTAAATTATTTCAATTAAGTACGGGTAAATGTTAGTAAATCTAAAATAACATTTCCCTTTGTTTGGATATTGAAGTTGGTGAAGAAAGCGATGAAGTCGTAGAAGTGCGTGGGAGTAGAGACACGCAAAAGAAAGGCTCTAAATTAGTGAGATGGAGTGTAGAATAGGATAACACTCTAGTCGGTGCTTGGTTCACGCATTCCACTGATGTTGTAATCGGTACTGGTCAGAACGGGGGTTTTTTGGGCTAAAATTGCAGATGAGGTGAATGAATACTGTAAAGGATGCACGAGGACAACGAAATCATGCAAGGCAAGGTGGCAGAAAATTTCCCACAACATCGCAAAGTACGTGGGATGTGAAAGCAAAGCATTACACCATTTCAATCAATGAGGCAGTGGCGTTAGCGAAGATGACGTTCAAGTTTTGGCGCAGAATTTGTTCACGGATGAAGGTAACCAAACATTCACATTCTCTCATTGCTATAAAGTGTGCAATAGGCACCCTAAATTTATGGCACAATATGTCCCGGGCGATGTATCCTCACCACGAGCGTCAACTACATCCTTAACTAGTGATGAATGTGGTACACCTCAATATCCATCGAGGCCCATGGGGGTTAAAACTGCTAAGTTTAAGGCAAAAGGAAATTCAAAGGTCAGGGTGAGGTCAGGGGAAGATATGAACTCTGCCGGATCCCAACAATAAAAGGCAGTTGAGATTCTTGGCAAGAGCAAATCCCTTCAAGAGAGGCTAATAATTCTTGAACAACAAAAGTTGGACTGGACTGTGAAAGAATGGAAGCTCGAACTACAACAGCAAGAAAGGGACCGAGTGGAGAGGAAGTTTGATAATGATTACAAAGTTTTGCGGGTTCTGCTGGCAAAGGATGAGTTGTCCCAAGAAGAGAAAAAGTTGAAGTCCCGACTAATTAAGTTAATTTATGGAAATTTAATTCTTCAATTTGATTATATTGTAACGGTTGGTCAGACTAAACCATACCTTAAATTTATGTCTCAGTAACAATTGGTCACACTAGATCAATATCAATATCTATGTTTAGATTGTAACCATCGTGTGGTGTGAGATTTTATTAATTAAAATATTCTGATGTGCATTTTGTATTTAAATATTGTTTTTATTTTTTTATTCCAAATAATTAAATATTTCTTATTTAAACATTTTGTACTTACATTATTTGTTTAAAGTTGTTTAAACATTATTTTTAAGAAAGTACAAAATTAAACTTGGATGCTAGGAAAAAAAAATTAAACGACAATACAATTAAAAACAAAGTGTATAACAATAATTTCAAAACAAGAACAAAATACTAAAATTCAAACGTAAAATTAAAAAAACAAAAATTATAACATTAAAGTGTATTATTAAATTTTACATTTCAGTTTATGTTCAACAAACTAATGTATTTGAATTAATTATTAAAGGTAGAATTAATGAGTAGGATAGAGAGAATCAAGTGGGGTCCATGGAGTGGTTTGGGAGTGGTTTCTACCATTGTGGAGCAAAAAGTAGTGTGTTTTAGTTGTGGTTTGAATTGCTGAGGTGGAGGAGAGAAATTGATTATTTAATTAACTGAAACCAGAGGAGTGATTTGGGAGTGGTTAGACCATTTTACATGGTCTGATGGTTGTTTGCATTCAACTATGTTTGGCAATGAAATAGCCTTGTAATGTTTTCCTAAGTAATCTTGCTAGATCCTCTTGATTAATGTTCTATCATTATTTTCAACAGCCTTTTTGAAAAATCATTTTGAACATGCCATGATATTCTTTCCGTCTTCGACATTATCTTCAACATACCATACAACACTAAATTTTGCTCTAAAAAATGAAGCCTCGAAGCAGATTACAGATAATGCTTGGTATTACTTGAGTAAATATCAAAAAATAGGAATAATAGATTAAGAAAATAACTGCAGTTCAGTTTATTTTATTTAATTCACTTCATTTTATTATATTTATTTAAATTCATTTCATTTCACTTCAATATTTTATATTTATTCAAATCCAGTTCAGTATATTATATTTATCTATATTCGGTTCAGTTTATTTTTTATATTCATTCAAATTCAATTCAGTATATTATATTATATTTATTTATATTCAATTTAGTTCATTATATTTATTTAAATTTAATTCAACTTAGTATATTATATTCGTTTATATTCAATTCAGTTTAGTTTAGTTTATTATGTTTATTTAAATTAAATTCAGTACATTATATTATATTTATTTAACTTCATTTAGTATATTATATTTATTTAAATTTAGTTCAGTTTATTATATTTATTTAAATTCAGTTTACTATATTTATTTAAATGCAGTTCATTTTAGTTTTTTATATGTATTGAAATTCAGGTCAGTTCAGTTTACTATATTTATTAATAGTTCAGTTCACTTCAATTTATTATATTTATTTTAATTCAATTCATTTCAGTTTTTTTATATTTATTTAAATTAAATTCAGTTCAGTTTATTATATTTATTTAAATTCAATTCAGTTCAGTTTACTATATTTATTAATATTTTAGCTCATTTTAATTTATTATATTTATTTAAATTTAGTTCAGTTCAGTTATTATATCTATTTAAATTCAGTTTAGCTCCAAACATCCTCAATTAGGGGTGTTCAACCGGTCGGTTTGTCGGTTAGGCGGTTAATCGGTTTTGGTTACAACCGATTTATAAAATTTTATAAAGAACCGAATAACCGACCGACGTTAATTCAACATTTTCAATGTCTCTAATTCAAAACCAAACCCGAATCGGTTTTACCGATTCGATTAGTATCGATTTCGTTTGATGTGTCGGTTATTACCGGTATCTATATATATCATTCACTTAAAATTAAAAATATAAAATCCACATTTATATTGATTAGTAGTTAGAGCCGCACAACTTAGAATAAAAGGTAAAAAATTTAGGAATTGCACAATTGTGTTGCATAGGAGTTGAATAATTTTTTGAATTAATATTAAAATTGTATCCCATTGGTAATTATTAATGTTGGGCACAATTATAAGCTACATGGTCTTTTGTTTGCATAATTATTTTCTTTGGGCATAATTATTATTTAAAGCTACATAGGCTAATAATATAGAGTTTAAATAATAAGTTAATTTAGGTTAGTAATTTAAAGTTTTCTTATTGAGTTTGTGATCAAGGCCCAAAATTTAATGGATTAATTTTTGTGATATAAATTAATTAATGTGCTATAAAATCTCGAGTCCGTCTCTTGAAAGACGGTCTTTTCATAAGTTATGGAAAGACCAAGGTTTAAAATGAAAATTTGAAGAAATCAAAATAAAATTTTTGGTTTGTATTAATCGGGTCATAAACTTATCACTACTACATGTTTCATAATAAATTTTTAATATTGCAACTAAAATCTTTTACCTTTATATAATTCCAATTCAACCTCGTCTTTCCATATACCGATTATCCGCTTAGATCAATTACATGATAATAAGACCGATAAACGAAACGATTAACCAACATAAACGGATAACCATAACCAATATTAACTGATTAACCAATTAACTGGTAAACCGAATTAAATACCGGTTCGATTTTGACTAATTATTGATTTTTCTTTTTTTTTAAACAGCCACATTCCCAATAATCTCCAACCATATCATCTGCAACAATCTCATGCCATCAACCTCCCTCTCATATCATCTCATGTCATCTCCATTTTAGCCCTTCAGCTCAACTGGACAGTGCCTTAGTTCAAAATTGGAACTTAGGCGCCGAGATTAAGATTCAGCCGTCGACAATTGCTAATTTCGGATCACCATTATTCAAACTAACTTGGTCTAGTTTGCTGGTTCTAAATACTGATGTGTGTCTGATCAAAAAAAAAAACACTGATGAGTATCAATATGCCTTTTGAAATTCCAAATTTTTGTGTAGCAATCAGCTAAATGGGTCCATTCCAAAAGAACTTGGTGAACTGCCATCTCTTGAGACTCTGTGAGTAGAATATTTCATTTTCAAATGTTTATCTAATCTCAGAATATCGCGCCTTTTGAAACGTGCTTGTTTCTTCCAGGTACTTCCACTCTAATAAATTGGATGGAAGTATTCCAGACCAGATATGGAACATCAAAAGCCTCGTAAAATTGTAATGCATTTGTAAATTAATTGGTTGTTTTGCCTCTTGGGTTTTTGGCCTAATCTAGAGCTCTCTTGTAGGCATTTACATGATAACCCATTACTCGGAGGTCGGATCCCCAGACAATTGGGGAACCTGAGAAATCTGCAGTCTCTGTAAGTCAATGAACTCACCTTTCAATTTCCAATCCATACCGCGTGCTCGTTTACATCAGCTAACACAGGATCACAACTACATTGGCCCTGTTTGGCAAACAACGGTTAGCTGTTAGCTGATATATGTTGGCAGGTTGTTTTATTTATCTAGTTTGACTAGCTGTTTACGTTAACAGGGTGACCTTAAAAATTGTGTTTGGTAAATTGCTATATACTGTTGTCTGTTTAATGCAAAATGCAACTATTAAAGCTAGTCAAACTAGAGTGCGAGTAGTCTGCAGCCCAGATAGTAATTGGTATTATTGTCACACAAGTTTATGATATTTTATTGACTTGCTTGGTTTACATGTTGAAGAATACTGTTTTTATGAGTGCTAATGAACAACAATTTCACTGGTGAGTTGCCAGAGTCCATCGGAAAATTGACCAGTTTACGGTCCTTGTAAGTAAATTGCTTTGTTATATCCACCTTTAACTTTGTTCGTTTGAATGAGGTACCATGATGCATGTGTTTATGGTTGCTCTTGTATATATATATATATATAATAATAAATAACTGTCGAGGTTGGTTTGGTAGACTGGTTCAGGGGAATAACTTCAATGGGATAAACCGACTGCGAAACCTAACAATCTTGTAAGCCACATCCAAACCTACGTTATTTTCCACAACCAGTGAATGCATAATTTCATTGAGTGCTACTTAATTAAATCCAATGTATCGTTTTATGTTCCCAGGTTGCTGGTCGGAAACAACTTTAAAGGTCCCTTGCCGAAAGTATCCTCCTAGTGTACCTGTAATGAATGGATAAAAAATGATTTTGAAACAGCATAGATCAATATTTTCTCTCCCTCTCTCTCTCCCTCTCTCACATGGAATATATTTATTTCGCACAGATCTATAACTGATGTATCTCCTGGTGATGAAAAAGGCAATCTGTTTCCTGAGGTCGGAGGTTTGACCAATTTGCGGACCATGTAAGCTTCAGTGTTTTAGTTTATTAGTTGATGAGACTTGTATTCCTTGGGCTCTGGCTGATTGCTCCCCATTTTGATGCTTTTATTGTGTAATCTGTAACATTCTTTAGAATACTGAGGAACTGTTCCCTCGCTGATCAATTTCCTCGTGGAGTTTGGAAACTGCCAAACCTTGCTGTATTGCAAGTATTCTCGTGGGAAGTTTTCCTTCGTTCTTGTTATCTACGTATGGTAATTATTCAACTGACTTTCAATCAAATCGCATGATTAATGTTTTAGCCCTCTGCATTGAGTAGTGCTCTGGAATTTTTTTACCTTGTGTTTTGAATGCATAAGAACCGATTAGTTTTAAAGTTATCATCTTTGGCGAGGGAAAAAACTCCTCTCCTTTTTGGAATGAAAGATAGCACTCTCTCCGAGACACTATGCTAATTAAAATTGTAATTTGGACATAGAGATCCATTAGTGAAAATAGTTTCTTGGTTGGTTGTCATCTTCACGGTTGGAGATCAATTTATAGGGACTTGAGTTTCAACAAGTTGAAAGGAAAAATACCACCAAAACGGAAGCCGGAGTTGAAATCCATGTAAGTGACCCCGCTAGTCCCTATCTTAATGTTACAGCATGGTTATCAAGCAAACTTTTACTCTCAGTTTGCCTGTTCATCCTTGAATAAGCGATACATGTCGTGATTCTCTTAGTTACATTTTCTCAACGTTTTTCCATGTATACCTGATAAATATTCCGTTGAATGCTCACTCATTCTGGCTACAATGCACGTTGAAACATGTATTTTGCTATTTCCAACACTCACACATGGCAGTACTGAAATAAGAGAAAGCTCTATGTGCTTTGCTAGTCAAACAACTTGTTCTGGAGTGGCATAGTATACAAGCTGTACAGTTACCACGTATAACATCGATGTTAACATCATCATATATGATATCGACTTAAGACATAACAAACTAGACTGCCTTCAGAGTTTGGTAAGTTGTTATTAAAATATGAGCATTAGTACTACTGAAATGAAAGCAATTGGAGTAATGCTTAAGTTTTCCAAGTTCGTATTCTTCCATTTGTTAAGTTCTCGAGTAGGTGTAGTTCAAACAGGACTAGCTTGAGATGCTTGTTATTATTCATGCTCTTGACTAGAGATGAATTCCATGTTAAAAATGCTTTTGGGAAGCAGTCCCAAACCTGGCTGTAATCCTTGCACTGATAGCTCATAGCAGTAACAACTTTCTAATAATTACCTCTTGGATGTCACTGAAGCTCGACTTGATAGAGTCATTGACTTTGTTTCAGTTAAGGTCTTGCTCAGAATGAGATTTCCTTGCTTAACAGATGCATTTTTCATGAGTTTTGTAGAACTGTACCTGATTATAACAATGATGTTAAACAGATATCTTGGGAGAAATGAACTTGGCGGATCACTTCCTGAATGGGTTTCTTCGACTGGACTACAAATGTAAGTATTTTCCTTGTGAAGTCAAATGCTTGTGCGTCTTGGCATTTGAAATGCTGTCTAAGAAAAACATATTGTTTGCCTTCATTTTAACTCGACTTCACTTTTCCTCACCAGAGCACAAGAATGGGTTAACTCATATTGTCCAAGGCTGTAAAATGTTCCAAATATCTCTGCATGCAGTAACCTAATAGGTCTGAAGTTGTTGTATGGGTTAATCAAATTTCTACTAGGGTAAACTGCTCACACACAAAAAATAAAAATAAAAAAAATTGAAGAATTCCTTTAGCTACCTGTTTGGTGAAATCAACAAACAGGTGAACCACTGCTACAGAACTACGTGGCCCCTAATTTATAATGGATTAACAATTTTCTTGTTCTCTGATGCATCTTTTGACATTCAGCCGATGATTCGAACTCAAACACATCTATTTGTGTAGAGAAATTAAACCTAAGTTTCTTCAGCTGTAAATTGTTCAAAGGATATCTAGGGGTTGACTGGGATCCACACTGGGGTCCAGTACATCATATTTGAATTGACGCTGTTCTTAAAACAATGACTACCTGGATGTGCTTTGGAACATCACTCTGGGCCATTATTTTACTCTGTTTAAATTTGGTCAATATCACCAACTTTTCTAATGCTTATGACTTCATTTGATATTGCAGTGAAAATAAATTCACAAGGAATTCAGCCTCTCTGAATGGCACCATATCTAATGACAAGTGAGGACAATTATTTGATCAAAACTCTGTTCACACTACATTGACAAGCCGTAACATGAGTTGAATATGGATGTATCCTATACGGATACGGCCCATCTTTGTTTGCACATGCTACTTTTCTCTTACAATGTAATTTAATTTCATATTCTCTGGCAGAAATTTGTTGAATGCTGCTCCAGTACAAATGATACGTAAGTTTTTGCATCTTTTGCATGTTTGTTATCTTCCTGTTTCTGTAGGAATATAATGGTAATGGCTCCATAAATTTCATTTTATTCAGGGAGAAAAAGGGGTTAGACAATACTTATTATCAGTGTGCCAATGGCGAATCAGCAAGTAAGTTCAGTAAACCTATGTTTACATAAGATGATCTTTTTATTTGGACCACTGCACTGAAATCCTCAGGCCATGTTCTTGGTTTCAAGAGAAGATGACATGCAAATAAGGAGCATGCATTAATATGCTGTTCTGCTTTTTAACTGTTATTCATATATGCTTGGTGTTCTAAGAGATCAGTTACTTGCTTCATTGCATAGGTCTTGTGATTGAGTCTCAATATCAAGGTCATAAAACCAGCATGGTTACAAACCCACTTAATAAGTATATACCTGATAATGAATGCATTAGCTTGTTCTGAAATGAAATGAAGGTAGCATTTATTGGACCATCAATTTCTGGAAAAGGTGGAATATTCATAAACTGTGTGTCCTTACGTTTAGGTTTCTCCTCTAACAACACCAATTGAAAGTTTGAATTGTGTTCAACTTCTCTTTTTATCCTCTTTATCTGTCATCCTCACCTCATATGCCTTGGGGTTCATTCAAGGTTAATTACCTAATGCTATTTATTTCAGACGATCGATTGTACATAAATTGTGGTGGCAATGCGACAACCATCGGTGGACATTCTTATGAATCAGATATGAATCCAAATGGGGAGTCAACTTTTTTCCTAAGCAAGAATTCTCAGTAGTTTGGGTACATTTGTGTTTTCACCAAATGCCACATTTCTTGCGAATCAAGCATGCAACATATCAATGGCTGATGCGCCTCTGTATACTGGAGCACGTGTGGCTCCAATATCCCTGAAGTATTATGGATTTTGCTTAAGAAATGATAACTACACGGTCAGTCTTCTTCACTTTGCCGAAATTGGATGGGGTACGAGTACGGACAGCTCCAACATTGAGGGAAAACGAGTTTTTAATGTTGAAACCCAGGTAATGCGTTTCTTTTTATCTATTTACACCATTGTTAGTCAACCACGTGGAGCTAACACTAGTTGACATCATAATTTTAGGGCAAGAAAGAATTGCAAGATTTTAACATAGAAGAAAAGGCTGGGGGAGTTGATAAAGATATAACAATGAATTTTACCACTTCTGTGACGAACAAGCGGCTGGAGATTCACTTTTATTGGTCTGGCAAAGGTTCAATGCTTGTTCCCGAGCACTCATATCCGCCATTTCTGTATCTGCAGGTATATCAACTATAATTGTACCAAATATCTGCTGCGAATACCCGTAAATCCAATTTTATACCCTCATCTGCTTAATTAAGGCATTTCTCTTCTTCCATGAGATCAGTTCCAAAAATAAAGCGCCACAAACTTTCTTCTACGATTGTTGGAGCAATATCCGGATCTTCAGTGGCGTTTGTTGCATTGATCTTTGCTTTGTTCTGGATGCTGGGCTTATATGGTGGTAAAAAACGAAATAAAGAAGGTACGCGTATTCATGTGAATGATCTGGGAGTAAAATTTAATGATGTTCAATTAGTAATTTACCATGTTATAACAACTTGTTTTATCAAATTTAAAACTCTTGTTGGCCGACATAATGTGTTCATCTTGACATTCATTACATGTAGGCGTTGAGTTGTATCCTGGAGGCTTTTATAAATTCGAGCAAATAAGGGATGCAACGAACAATTTTGCCCCTGAAAATCAAATAGGTGATAGTGGTTCCGTTTACAAGGTCAGTGTAATTGTTCATGCACCGGGTTCCCTTTTATTTATATATAATCCACTTCTGTTTTCCTCAAATTCTTATTTAATTGACATGGGTCGTGGATTTGTATATTTTATCCTGGTGATATAAGCAGGGCAAATTAAAGGATGAAAGGGTCAGCAAATATTTGGATGAAACGGAGCGGAAACTTGAGGATGAAAGTGTTAGTAAACACAAGGATGAAACGGAGCGGAAACCTGAGGATGAAAGTGTCAGTAAACATAAGGATGAAAGTGAGGGCAAACTCAAAGATTATATTCACATAGCAGTGAAAAAGCTTTCAGCAAAAACAAAACAAGGAGTTTTAAAGATATTGCAGGAAATTGGACTTGTTTATACCCTTGACCATCCAAACATAGCAAAACCAATGGGGTGTTGTACCCAAGATAGACAAGTTGTCATTGTGTACAAGTACATGGAAAATATCTCTCTCCAACATGCATTATTCGGTAATTTATTTTAATGAATAAAATTTTCTCTGTGAATCTCACTTCCACCATCTTCATCTATTGCGTAAATATCTAATTTTGTTTCTTTCCCTCCTAATTTTGCAGGTCCGGATGATGAGGTTAAAGGGAAGGGGAAAGGCGTTCGTCTATTCACTGGTTGGACATCTTTAGTGGTGTTGATCATGGCAGAACAGTGTCACGAATGCTGAAGATTATGATAAGTTACCTCCCACGTAGGATATCAAGGATTAGAATAGGCCCTCTTTCCGAGATGGGTTCATTGTCCAACAGCAGCAACTGTAGCCTTTCAAGAAGAACTGGCAAGTATGAAAACGTTGTTGCCTCCAAACTTAAGGTGTGGTTTAATAGGATGTGTCGAACAAGAAAACATTGGGTCCAAACATGAGCAATCAAGTTTCAATACAAAATTTCAACACTAATGGAATAATGTTTTGACATT
>JAULKM010018931.1:0-14329 GCA_032355605.1 Rubia tinctorum
ATCATGTTGCTTAGAGGATCACGAACATAACCCTTGAATGTTTGATCTAGACGTGGAATGTCTTCATTTATGGTGGTGGTCGTCCCTTGATCTCCATCATAGTATTACTATTACCTATCCTTCCCCTTATTCATTTTAATGGTAGAGATTCACTGACGTAAATGCCAAGACTACTACCACTATAGATGACGACATGTCAAACCTTGATCAAACATTTAAAAGATATGTTTGGGATTCTTTAAGTGACATGACAAGTCCTATGATTAAGGCAAGAATGAAGCTTAGACATGCGATTTTAAATGCTTTGATGGATCAACTTTATGATGAAAAATTGAAGAAGAAATCAACATCGACAAGTTCTTGGATTAATTGCTCAAGAGTGTCTGGGAAGTGAAGACATCGTGAAGAACACTACACTTTTTTTCTCATGGTGTTCATGAGAAATTTTTTCTCCATGATGACTTCTTGTTTTGAGATAATATGTTTTGTGTTCCTCAATGCTCTATGCGTGAATTACTTGTTAGATAAGCTCATTCAGGTGGTATTATGGGACATTTTGGTGTACTTAAAACTTATAATTTGTTGCAAGAACATTTTTCTAGCTGAAAATGGCTCTATCTGTTGATAGGATTTTAATGAATTGTATTGATTGCTTGAAGGTGAAGTAAAAAATTAAGCCTCGTGGGTTATACACATCTCAGCATGTTCCTACACATCTTTGGGTTGATATCTCCATGGATTTTGTCCTCTCTTTACCACGATCTCAATCAGATAATGAGTATATCTTTGTGGTTGTTGATAGATTTTTGAAAATGCCACACTTTATTCCTTGTAGGAAAACAGATGATCCAAAGCATGTTGCATATTTGTTTCTTAAGGAAGTAGTTCGGCTTCATGGAATCCCTGCGAGCATAGTATCTGATTGTGATGTTAATTTTTTTTACATACTTTTGGAATACCTTGTGTCGCAAGTTAGGGACAAAGTTGCTATTTTCTACAGCCAGTCATCGTCAAACTGATGGAAAAACGGAGGTCACCAATCTTACTCTTGGCACTCTCCTTCTTACCCTAGTGAAAATGAATTTAAATAATTGGGAAGCGTGCATCCCGATAGCAGAGTTTGCTTATAATCACACTGTTCATTCTACTACTTCTTTACCTACATTTGAATTTTTTTTGGATTCCTACCTAATACTCCTCTTGATCTAATTCCTTTGAATTTTAAACATGTCAGGAACCTTAGTGGAGAAAAAAGGCTGATTTTGTTAAGTAGTTACATGAGAAGGTGCCCTTGAGGATTAAACGAATAATGCACAAAATGCAAACCATGGAAAAAAATTGATGAGATTCGAACCTAGGGACTCGGTCTAGTTGCATCTACGAAAAGAAAGGTTCCCAAATGCTCGAAAATCTAATTAAGTCTGTGTGGTGATGGTCCTTTTAAAGTGGTGGAGCGTGTGAATGACAATGCTTACAAGATTGTTTTACCTAACGACTATGATGTTAGTACTACATTCAATGTTGCTGATCTATCTCCAATTACCTTTGAAGATGATTCAGTTTTGAGGGTGAAACCTTTCGACCACGGAGGGAATGATGCAAATGCCAAAACTACTACCACCATAGATGATGACATGCCAAAGCTTGATCAAACATTTTAAGGATATGTTCGGGATCCTCTAAGTGACATGGAAGGTTCTATGACTAGGGCAAGAATGAAGCTAAGAGATGCGACTTTAAATATTTTGATGGATCAACTCCATGATGAAGAATTGAAGAAGAAATCAACATCGACAAGTTCTTGGATTAATTGTTCAAAAGTGTTGGGGAAATGAAGACATCGTGAAGAATACTACACTCGTTTTTCCATTGGAATTTTTAATGAGGTAGTGTGATAATTTTAAACTATTGTAAATTATTTCATTTTGAATTTTTGGAATTAAATTCGGCCATGTGGGTTTTGAAGGGTTTAATTTCGAAAATCACTCCATTAGGGTTTAAATATTCAGTTTAGATTTGACTATAATTAGATTTGGTAAGATTAGATAAATCAATATTCATCCAAGGTTTATCTTGGAAGAATTTGGCCATATTCGGCTTAAACTGGGTATTTTAGTTAGATATGGTTTTAATTTCTTAAAACTGCAATAAGTCTTCTCAGTTTCTGACAGATCTTACCAGATCTCGTTCTGATTAGAACTAGGGATTGTGGTCGATTTAAACCCTATAAATAGTGGGGCTTGGCTGAGTTCTTGATCATCACTTATCAATCAAATATTCAGAATCTTCGAGTTTATACTCTTTGCTTGCGAGCATTTTCATTGTTGCTTAATCCTGCGGGTTATTTAAGTATCAATATCCTTGATTTGTGAACTAATACTGCGGGCTAGTTGGTGAACAAATTTTGAGTTTAGAGTAATCCTGAGGGCTAGTTATTCATCAATTCATGCAATCTAGTGGGGTTTGCATATCCCTTCATTTGGTAAAAAAAATTAAATTTCACAATCCAGAGTTTTCGGAAGAGTTATATCATTCACCCTCAATGATTGACCTCCAGGCATAGGAAGGGCGATACCAGATCATGGCTTCGAGTAGGGATGTTCTTGAGTGATATTTTGGCTATAACAATTTGGTTATGAGTGCTTCCAGGTTGGTTATTAGCCTCCATGGTTACCTATCATTGCTAGATTAAAGTGTTCTAAATCCTTGAATTCCAAACCCCATGCCTTTTGGAATGTACAGGTTTCGCCATTTTGCCAGTGTATTTTGTGACATTCTCGGAATGACCTCCCTGCTTAGTTGAAAGTCATGTACACCCCGACCACATTTATAACATGCTTATAATATAAAACATTAATCAATTAAATAGAAATAACACATGTAAAATCAATTCACCAATTTAAATTGAAAAATCGATTATTTTTTAGTGAGAACACCTACAAGATTTGATATGTTCACTTGTGGATATATGTGTAATATAATAAAAGAATTAAAGATAAAATTATATTAATGAATACCAATAACATATACTAGAAATCAATGCAATAATATATTGTAATCACACTGCGTGTGATTTGGTTATTATACAAATACTTATCCTAAGCACAATATATTAGAAATTGTTTGATTGGTGCTGTCAACCGGAAATATTGAAGTCATTTTGACTAACATAAACTCAAGTTGTCTAAAAATAATATCCCAATATTATAATATGTTACTAATTTTAATTCTTTACTATGAATAATCTATCATATTTTGTTAAAATGTATAATTTCTAAAGATATATTTAAAATCATAAATATCTCATGCTATATATATATATATGTATATTACCAAGTACCATATAATAGAAATTGTTTGCTAGGTGCTGTCAATCGGGGATATTGAAATCACTTTGACTAACATAAATCCAAGTTGTCTAAAAATAACATCTCAATATTATAATATGTTACTAATTTTAATTATTTACTATGAATAATCAATCATATTTTGTTAAAATATATAACTTTTAAAGATATATTTAAAACCATAAATATCTCATGCTATACATATGTATATTATGTTTTTTCAAAAATTGTGAAATTAATTATTTCATTTCATAACTCACATAGTTTTCCTTAGATGGGTAAACTTTAAAATTTTAAATAAATTTTGTTTTCAATTTAAATGTAACATACAAAATGTACATCATAATATTTTAATTAATAATATCTCCCTCTATTAAGAATAGATATGTACTTTAATACATTGATTTGGTTTCATTGTATATATTAAGTGTAATTATTATCCATAAGTTGCATGTATTAAAACACTACAACTCAAAACAAACGCACACACAGATGAATTAATCCCTTCTCCCCTTTCATGAAAGAAGAAAACAGATATGGTGCAAATCATTTTAAAACTATATGCCATAATTTTTTTTGAAAGAACTATATGCCATGCTTAATTAACTTACTATTAAAAACCCAAAACATGGAATATCTCAAACCGACAACTAAGATTTTAACCATCAACCTTAGAAGAAAAAAAAACTGTAATCATTTGCAGATTTTTACTTGGGAAGAACTAAACCAAGAAACTCCAAACATTTCTCTAGGAGACTAGAACTTAAGAGACACAATGAAATTGTATCAGCAATTCAATCTTTAATCATGCCCAAAATTATAAACAGAATACATCATTGAAAAGGTATTGCTCAACTGGAGCACAAATACAAAAATTTAAAGCTAATGAAAAGAAAAGAGTGATACACTAGTTGCCAGTACTCCCTCCGTTTCTCTATCAGTGGCACCACATGTTTACGTATTCAGATTTAGGTGGAGAAAATGAGTGGATGAAATTGAATGTAGAATGTAAAAAATAGAATGAGTGGATAAAATTGAAGGAAGATTACCAAAAATGGAAAGTGTGCCAATATAAAATAAACAACCCAAAAAGAAAAGTGTGTCAATAATAGAAAAACAGAAGGAGTAGTATAAATATGCAGTTTAAACTTTGTTATTATAGCTAAATGTTTATTCCCTCAGTCCCACGTATTTTTTGCACTCTTTCCTCTCGGGACGTCTTAGCTATTTTTGCACTTTTCACTTTATTTTCCCTTTTTTGGCCAGCATAGCACATGGGCAGGAAATTATTAAATAATGGACTCTTAAAAATACTTTCTCTTTCTCTCTCCGCAAAAATAATTGGGACGGAGGGAGTATATGGTAAAAGTCAATACTTTAAAAGCCATTATAAGATTTCACTTTTCTAAGCCTGCAATTGTAAAATTAACCATAATGAACAACTATATTTCATTACTATACACCTGTTCACGTGCACCTTACCCACTACCTTTCTTTGGCTTCCTAAATAGTAGATACTGATAATAAATAAGAGAATACTAAAGATCCCTTTCTGAATTAACTTGTCTTTGCAGTTACCACTTCGTACCCCATTTTCTTGATCCAGCCTTTTCTTTGTGATCTTCTATTTCTTCGGAATTCGTTGATTACTCCGTAAAAATACCACTAGCTTTAGCTGTCACTTCTTTCCCCATAGTCCTGGGGCTGTGTCTTGAAGAGGAGATCCGGTACTCCGACTCTGATCTTTGGAAAAGAAAGAAGAACCAGGTTGTTCCTCTTCCCCCCCCCCACCTATAGGCAGTCGTCCATCCTACAGCCGCCTGATCTCCCAGAAGCAGAAGCTGAATCAGTTGCGTCGGTCGGTCCTAGAAATGTCATTGCACATCCCTCCATATCTACATAGGAGATGTGGAAAATGCCATGTTGGACATCAATAAGAATCGAGAATACAAACAAGAGTGCAAACATGTACTCCTTCTGTCCCAGCAAATTCTGCAAAGAGAGAAGGTATTTTTTTATTTTTGATGTGTGAAAAGTTGAAATTACCCATGCATTATTCCTTCAACATTTGGTCTTCTTCCTCTCCAGATCCACCGCATCTCCCTCCTCTGTCTCTCCCTCTTCTCTGCCTCTCCCCTGCCTCACCTTTCCTCCGCTTCACCTCTCCCAGCATCTCTGCCTCACCACTCTCAGCATCTCCGCCTCACCCAGAACCACTGCCTCATCCGCCTCTCCCCCGCCTCACATCTCCTTCGCCTCACCTTTCCTAAATGTCTCTGTCTTCACCTCACCTCGAGCTCGATGCCCGATTACCACTCAAACTACTAACCTGGCTTCTTCACCACCTACCTCCACCACCACCCTTACCTTTGTACGTCGCTACTTCACCAAAAATGTCCACCACCGCCTCTTTATTCAACCCTCCGATGGGTTGGTGGGCTCTGTGCTAACGATGATGGGAATCAGAAAGCAAATGGGTTCATGAATTTCAGGGGGTATTGGTGAAGAGGATGAACATGCAGTGGGGATTTGGGGAGGAGAGAAGAAGAGTTTGGGGATTTGAGATGGGAATGAGATTTTCAAGTAAGGGATTTGCAGATGAAAATTTGCATATGAAGATTGGGAATGAGCTTTGGGATTCCAAGATGAAGATTGGGAAATGTGAGAAATATGAGAGAGAGAGGGGGAGAGAGAAATGTGAGGGATGAGATGAAGAATTAGGAGGCGAGAGTTAGTTTCTGTGAGGCGAGGAGTAAGTGAGATTTTTGGAGTAATTTTCAATTGTTTTAAGGATATTTTTGTCAAATGATACCTAAAAACTTTCTTAATAGGGAAAGTGTGCAGAATTGTCTGGGGCAACCCAAAGAAAAGTGTGCAGTATCGGGTGGGACATTGAGAGTAAAATTTAACACCAGGAAAATAGATTTTCCTTGACTAAGGCTTAAAACTCAAGGACTCACACCAATCAGGGTGTAGTTCCCTTTCAGTAACAAATTCAAAATTTTTGGCAATGCTAATGTATAATAGAGGGCCTATAACACACTTACAATACTATCCTACTATATCTTAAATAAGGGTATACATTTTACTATAGTTGTTCCATAGCTTAGGCATTATGCTATTTCAGTCCCAAAATTAGTCTATACTATTTCAAGAAAAGAAATGGTGGACTAGATAAACTCAACTACAATTCAAACTTTAAATAGTTAACATCCTACGGGTCATCTATAACATGTACTCATTGATAATGGCACAAAGTTATTGCCCTAACAGGCCAGCACAAGAGCCCGAGTAATGTTCTCACATAATTAAATGGTAAAGTCAGCAATATTACGAGCTTGAACTACATAAGGGAACTAAAACCCTAGGCATTCACCAACGGTATATGCAAATTGAAAAGGAAATTTGATACATGCCCTCTCTACAATCTCATTGAACACAGCTAGAGAAAACAACAGGAAGAAGAAAAAAAAAGGTGCCAGAATCACAAAACTGAAGAAATCCTACTAAAACTCAACAATATGAACTTGAGAAAAATACCCAGCTGATAAGATGAAGAAAGCTGAAGAGCTTATACACTAAATTTGATAATCTAAGACCATGGAATCATTCTAACACAAAAGTTTATAATCACGGCCATTTTATCTCTACAGATCCTAATATCAGTTCTAACTTCTAAAAACAATTGTGTTACTTACCAAAAACTTCCTAACCCGCTATTCAACAAATCAATCCATAACCCATAATCCAAGAAATTCTAAAGTCTCTCCTCTTTTTTAGCAAAGCAACTCAAAAAAACCGTGTTTTGAAATACTTTAAAAAATAGAGCAACCTCTCAATCAAGAATTGACACTAGTGGAGAAATGCCAATTAAAGACAGTTTTATTAGACCATATAAGACACTTTTCAAGTGCCTTCTCTGGTCCTGCCTTTGATCGATTTGGATCAAAGGCGGTTCAAAAATCGCCTTCTGCTGGGATCCGAAATAGGTTTCGAATTCAAAATTTATTTTCGAGGCCCCAAAAAAATGGTTGTCGGAAACTTGAGGTTTCCAAAAGCAAGCAAAAGAAGTAGATCTGAAAAACAAGAGAAATATTTCTGGGGCTAAAGATAAGGTTCGTAAACATTGTAACAAAAAACAATAAACAAGCTATATTTGTAAAGAAACAAGAAACTCAAGTTTTCTGGAGCAGTGATGCGAAGGGGGTGGCGGAGCAGAGGGCGCGGTGGAGCGGAGGGCAGAGCAGCGCGGTGGAGCGAATGGCAGAGCAGCATGATGGAGTTTGCAGTGGGGGGGATTTGCGGTGGTGGAAGAAGGGGGTACTTGATCTCCAGCAGCAGTGGCCTTCTCCGGTGGCGCGGCGGTGAATGGAGGCTAAGGTTGGAGGGTGGGGTTTTGGGGGAGGGATGAGGGAGGGTTTTGATAGGAAACCCAGTGAGGGAGGTTGGGGTGTTGATGAAAAAAATATGAGGAGAGGAAAACCTAAGGCTGGGAATTTTATTTATATAGCTCAAATTTAAGGCATCCCATTAAATGATTTTAAACCGCCTTAAAAATGAAAGAGGTGACTTGGGATGGAGTTCTTAATTCGGAACCTTTTCAGAACCGTCTGTGATTGGGTGGCTTTAATCACCCATTCTCCACCAGTGTGAGGATATTCAAAAAATGGAATGCCTATGCCCCTATTTATAATATAACTAATGCGGTTATCAAATTGATTTCATCCTAATCTTTTGATGGATTGATTTTAATGCCTTTCACGTCCGCAACTATTTCTATTGTATGCTCTTACATATGACTTTCGTATTACAGTTAACTCACCTTTTATCGACAACTCACCTGTCTGCTTCATCCTACATGCACCGTCTTCAAATTTTCCAAATTTCTATTGTCCCTCCCAACCTTCTCTTTGTCATATTTTTCTCTTTCCCTTTCTTCTCCGGTTTGTTTTGTTTTCTTTTTCCTCTCTTTCTGCATTTGTCTTTCTAGGGTTTAATTACAACCTTTTTTTGCTCTTGGCTCAAATTGAGGCCTAATTCAATTTTAATTTAAAGGGCTGAATAGCCCTTTCTTCTTTATTTTTCTTCTTTTTTTCTCTTAATTATTATTCATAAAATTAATTTCATTTATTTTGTTTAATCATTTTACACTTTATCAATATTATTATTATTTTAAATCATTTTATATTATTCTAGAAATATTATAATACTTTTTATAACCTAAATATAATTGTAAAAATTAATTTAACATCACTTTATATAATAAAATATTATAATATCACATATTTATTCGATATTATTTAATAAAATCTTAATTATGTATCTTTATTTTTGTACAATGCGTATTGTCCTACTTGCTTCTGAGTAAGGGGCCTCACATTGTCCCCACCTTCTAAAATTTCGTCCGGAAATTTATGCTTGACCCAATAACAAGTAAAGGTACCTAGTTCTAATGTCTTCCTCAAGTGAAAGCGGTTTCAGGTGATCGTCTTTCTTCACTCCTAGCTGATAGTAATCTTGTCCCAAGTCAAACTTATAGAATACCCACTACAACAAAAATTACGTTTACACACATTAACAATTGTTAGAATAAATTATTTATAACAAATTTTATTTATCCCCACATTAATTTTAAATGTGGTTAATGGAAGTGTTGGGAAAGATCTAAAGTGTGGTTGTATATAATTATTGATTTAAAATTAAAATTTTAAATAATTTATTATAATGTTCGTATATGCATTCATTACCCACACGTAGATGTGTATGAATACATACAGTAAGTCCAAATTTAAATGTGTATGTATATATTTAGTTATGGGACTGGTTAATGTAATGGTTTGGAAAAGTCTACAATAGTCGTAGCAAGAGTCAACTAAAAATATGTTATTATAAATATTATAATACATGACTAAATGTAACTTTAGTAAATACATTAAGACACTTAATATTGTCCATTTTATAGTTTATTTGACATTTAATTCCATATGATGTATGTATATATTTGGACATTTAGTTGTATTTTTAGAATATTTTATAAAACACTAGGTGATGTGTATATATAAATTAGATACACACAATTTTATTGTATATTTTTAGAATATTTTTTAAAATGTTTGGTTGTATGCTCAGCAGAATTATTTACACACAATTTGATTATGTGTTTTTAGAATGTTTTTTAAAACACTTGTTAATGGGTTACAGAGTTATATAACCACAAAATTAATGTGATACATAACAATATATTTTAACATGCACAAGCCTACAAAACTTATAATTAAGAAAGGGAAATCAAATAAGCAGAATAATCATATAAACTTTATTCAAAATGCAAATTAAATTTAAAATATCAAATACAAAAACATTACAATCTTGAATTATCCAAAAACAACAAGTTTTAAACAATAAATGACCTTAAACTAATTATAACTAGAATAATAAAATGAAGGATAATATCTTTCAACCGCTATGATGTAGTCACTCTTCTTAAATGCGTTGAGATAGAGTGACATGTGCATAAAAATATGAAAAATTGATACCAATAACTTTAAAATGTATATTTTATAGATTTTCAACCAAACAATATATTTACCCAATATACAACTTCATATGCAATTTTTCATTGTGAACGCAATTTAAAAAATACATAGGAAGTAAATGCATATACTCTCTCATCCAAACTATAATTTTGAAAAAAATGATAAACCATATTCTATAAAAAAGAAAAACTAATTTCAAAAATGAATAAAACAAGGTCTTGCGAGATTTTGTTACATGCCCAACTTTTAAAAAAGTGTACTAATAACCATCAATTTTAAAACATTTATATTCTCAACAAAGAAGATAGACACTTACATATAATTATGTATAGAACCACATGTGATTTATGTATATTTGTATAGAAAATATAACTAAGTATTTAAGATGTACCAGTGTCATTGGTCAAGTTATTACATTTCCAATCACTTCTTAAATTGTTTTATAGCCATCATAACAACAAATTACACGTTATTCATAATCAAATGTATTAAGTACCACCCTGACTCTAATTCTTCTTTTCCAACATCCTAAGTTGAATATTTACTTTCAAGAAAACCTCTAGCAACTAATTTACTTGGTCTACCAAGCTTTTGAGAGATGCAAATGCACTATCTTCCAACTGTAAAATGAATGTTAATGTTTACATGTAAATTTCATGAAATTATATTTATAATAGAAAAATATTTCTAACTGATCATAAGTAGGAGAGTGAATGCATTAAATAAATTACATTATTAAAATTATATTTCATCCCAACGGTTTGGTGTGGTATGTGTGAAGAATTATGATTGTTCGAAGTATTTGTTGAGTTGATAGTTGAGCACGTAGTTTTTCAATTTCCTTTTTTTACTTACACAAGTTTTTTTCTTTCTTTAGAACATATCCTTGTTCGTCTTGTCCAATTACTTGCGCAAAAATATGGTCCAGCCAGATTGTATCTTCCTCAACCTCATCAAGTTTATTTTTCAACTCTTCCATATCATTCTGCAAATATAGTTCATTTGTAATCTAAAAAACAAAAGTTTCATAAATTACTCTAATCACTTTAATTAAATCTCACCACAATCTTTATAACATTTTCCGGTGTTTCCTTGTAGCATAGTTTAAACAAGTGAGTTCGAGATGGCTTCTGATATGTTTCTTTTTCCTAATCGAAATACATATCCAATATAAATATTATTGTTAAAAAAAATACTTTTTAAAAAATGGAAAACTATAGCTAGTGTTACCTGTTTGTTAGAAACAGATGCAAATGATGACTTCTAACTATATCATTTTCTTACGGGATCTTGCTATCAGGAATGTTATATTCCGTAAGATTACGATACCAATAATAAGCCTTCAGTTCAGGCTTCCAACTCCTCCACTTAAAACCAACAGATCTTATAATACAAGATTCATCATCCAGCATTTATCAAATGTGCCTACAAAATGATAAAATGTATTTTAACAAAATTTCAAAAATAATTTCAAAAATTCTATTCTATTTTATCCACCTGGCTTTATGATATCAAGCAAATTAATTTTATTTTCCTCGAGCATTTTACGCCACTCTTCTAAATCAATTGTGCAATATTGGTTATGCCTAGCTAGTACTCAAGAATTCTGAAAATGTATGTCATGAATCTCCTGATACGGGTTTTCCGTCCTCATTAAACTCAACATAAATACATGGTATATGTGTCGATCGACCAAAATATGAAGCATTAGTTTAACACCACTCTTCTTTTTTGCTTCACTCAAAATATAAATTTTAAATTATATTCCATACAATATTGAAATGATTTGGTAACTTTGAAACAAAACTATACACGTAGCAGAACTTCCACGAGAAACCAATAAATATTTATAATCCATTATTTTGAATTGGGTCCAACACCTCATCTCACAAAAATATAAACTAGTTTAAAATATTAACATGATTCGATTAAATCAATGAATCATGAACAAAAAAACTTTACACAAGAATTATGTGAATATATATATATGTATGTATATGCTTGGATATTAATAGGGTGTTCTTATGAATCCAGTTGTTTTTGTTGTGGTCTGTTGTTGTGTTTGGTTCGCAGTGGTTGTTCTGCACTCGACCACTCAACTTATTAACCCTATTGTTTCCATTGACTGCAAATATGGGTTGCAATATTGACCCATAATTTGCGGATCAGTAGGTTGTTTATTTTTAAATCCAAACGGATATGGGTTTAATGGGTAATGAGTTAAATGTGTAACGGATCAAATGGGTAATTGAAAAATATGGGTCCAATAGATTGGGTTTACGGGTTGATCGTGAGTCGGTAAAATGGTCAAACCTATGAATTTTACCCATGGTTTACCCGTTTCAGAGTTTTGTGTGACTAAAACTATTTTGAGTTGACGGGAAATGAGGGGTGGTCATGTCGGGCAGACATTCTTTCCCCGCTGCTTGTAGTTCATAGTGATATTCAACGTTGTTTCCTCCTAAATAAGTTTGTACATTTGTACGTGAAGCTGCACGAATTTTGCCGATATCTCTTTGGAGCCATAGCTTCCAGAAACTGTAGTTGTGTTCTTGTACATAAAATTCAATTACCTATGTTGTAAAATTTATTTATGTAACCCAAACTTGGTTCTGACTTAATTAGAAAAATTAGTTAGCGGGAAGTAATTTTTTCTTTTTAAAAGAAAATTGAATTCCAAAAAATGTGACAAATCTCCAATTTATATGTCAACCCATATGGTTTTTATTTTAACTCATATATGTTGAACTCGTGGGTTTACCCATTTATGACCGTGAGTTGAGTGAATTTCAACCCACATATTAAGCGGGTTTCAACTCAACCCATTTTGACATGACCCATTTTGACCCTTCATACTCATTTTTTTACTACTCATTTTACTCAACCCATATTCGACTCGTCCGCCCATTTGTCACCCCTAACTGCAAAGTAAGAATGTAATGAGATAAATATAAAAATATAATTGTAAACTATATATTAGTGTAAGATTTTAACTCGACATGTACGTTGTTCAGTGGGGTTATCTCCAATGGATGTTTTACTCTTTTTTGCTGCCATATCTACAAAATATGATATTGTTATTCAGAAACACGTGATTATAGGTGAACAAATGAGAAAAAATAATAATGAGAACAGCTCAATTTTTTCATAAAAAAATTGATAATCGTCCAAATTTTGAACAACAAACATACACAAATATAAAAGAAACAACTCTACAAACAACAATTCAATCAAACAATTCAATTAATATAAACCTCGAACTCAATTCCTATAACAATTAATGAAATATTATTACCTATTTTTATATAAAAGAAAACGTTAAAACTCTACTAAATAATATAAGATACAATAAATTAATGAATTCATCTATTAAATCTAAGATATCACTCTATTATACATGAGATGGAGTAATTAAATCCAAACATAATTCTCATACATGCTGTCAAATCGCAAAACAATCTAAACAAATAAGTAAAATATACTTAGTAATTAAGAAGAATACATGAATAGAACTTTAACGAACAATCATACAGATCAAGCAGATTAGAATTGTTGAAAATTTCTTACAGTAATTAAGAATGAATTGCAGAGTAGTCAGATTTAGTCAAATACATCACTGCGGTTTGTTAGAGTTAAAGTTGTAACCTTACAACTCTGATGTAATCTTCTATTTATTATCATGAATCAATAACAAACTCATTACGGAAATCATTCTTTACAAGGTGTTAGATCATTTCTGATTTTGGAACTTAATTCCTTTCCCCTCCCTCTCCTTTCTTTCTAGAAATTAATTATTTTTTTCCATTCCTTAAACCCATACCATCCAGTGACATTCTTCTCGGGTCAAAATTCTGGCAAGTGGTCTTCTTCTCCCACAAATATTCCGATGTTCTGGTGACTTCAATTTGCTCCTCACTTTTGTCGGCTTTCTCCAGGTGCTCCCCTCGCCTCATCTCCGCCGGTTTGTTCCTCCCCTTCTCCGGCCCTTATCATCACAGTCGGTTCTCCGTTCGAGAGTTCCAGTTCTAGGGTTCCCATTTTTGGTGACTTCAAGTCCGTCGGCATTCTCCAGCTCCAATGGAGATGAAGATCTTTATCCGCATCTCCAGCGGTGGCATCTTCTGATCTCCAGCGGCATTTTCGATCTCCGGTGCCTTCCAATTCCAGCGCGGTGAAGGTTTTCATCCGTATCTTCGGCGGCGTCTTCTAATTTTCGGGAAATACGAATGTATTCATCCACGTCTTAGGTGTGCATTACCTTTTTTGCGCGCATTCAATTCATGCGCGGGTAGACCCCTTGGTGCGTTACTTCACGCGCGGTAGCCCTTTTTCAGCGTCAGATTCAAGCGGTAAATTCTTAAGGCCATGTGCAGTGGTAGAGACCGCTAGCGGTCTCTTACCAATTAAATATATTATTTTTCTCAATCTCTCTCTTCCACCTAACAC
>JAULKM010018941.1:0-11708 GCA_032355605.1 Rubia tinctorum
ACCGCAATTGAATAATCCGATCCGTTGGATTCTCAGTAGCACGCCCAGTCCGACCCGATACTTGCATTTAGCAAGTGGATCTTGGATCTGGGGTGTTACACAAAGGGTTTATAATTTCATCTTTTTTGCACCTATCGTCAGAGTGACCGATATTGTGGTACTTGTTTCAATACTCTGGAAAATCCTCATATTGTACATCCATTTTAACATAGATTCTAATTGTGGAAGGTCTAGTGAGATTCTTAGTAGGTGTATCAGTGAAATGAAACTCTCCTAGAGCTTTCCCAATATGAGTTAAAACCGTGGGATGAAAGAAATGTACCAGGGGGAAATCCGACAGTAACTCAAACAGGGGCTAAAAAGGACTCTTCATTATAGTCGAAATGTTTAGTTCATTTTAGGATCCGCAAGATGCTTCCCCCTACCAACAATGTCCTACTGAGCCAACGTCGATGGTTGTCTTCTTAAAGGTCAAAAGTTATTCGAACATGCTGACCATCCATGGCTGAAACTTGAACATCTCCTCTGAACCCAATGGTTTGAAATTGCTTGCATATGAACTCCTTAGTTGGAGTCCCTTTGCGGAATTCACCAATTAAAGATTTTGAGAAAGGAATCGCGAGCTGGTCAATTTCCTCTTCTGGATAGAGCCTAACAACCTCTGTTTTAAAATTGAAATATAGGTGAAGCTCTAAAGGTTTTACTATGGATTTCTGTTGTTTGAGAGCAGAAGCAAAATAGGCATTTAGGTTTGTCCATGGTGGACCACTATGTTTTGGTGGTTATGATAAAAAGAAACTGTTATACAGTGGTTTTTTAGGTTGAGGGATAGAAAGGAAAGTTTTAGGAGAAAAGAAATTCCACCCTTCTCACTTTTTGCTATGCTCTTGGAAATATCACAAATTGCCTCTCTCCGGCCCTTCTCCCTTTCCATCCTACATTTTCGCAATCTTTTGAGCCTGATTTTCCTCAAACTTTGGCACAAAAGAAAGAAACACAACCATATACCCTCAACATGAAAATTATCATAAACTTTAAACTACTAATTTAGTCTCTCTCACGTGCAAACACACCACTTAATCAAGAAATAACAAATTAAAAACAGAGAAACCATTCAAAGACATAAACATGTACATATCTGAATGATGAACTCCAAGACATCAACCATCTAAAAGAATTAACCTTTTCCAACCATAAGGAATAAAAATACAATAAATCACTTGGCTTTTGTTACAGGAAAGGTCCCAAATCATTTAGCATAAATTTTCAAGCCTGGTGTTCCCTCTTGGGGACTCCAAGTCACTTGTGCCTATCCATCCTTCAATTCAAACAAGAAAACACAAAAAACATAGTAACTTTGAAAGTAAGTGAAAGAGGGCAAGCACTATTTAGTGATGGAGCCCCAAGGAAAATTTGCAAATTAGCGGTAATTACTGGGGGTGATTTTGAATTTTTTATTACTACCAGCCCCATCTGATATAGATGAAAATTTACAAAAAAA
Source organism: Rubia tinctorum (assembly GCA_032355605.1). NCBI lineage: Eukaryota > Viridiplantae > Streptophyta > Magnoliopsida > Gentianales > Rubiaceae > Rubia > Rubia tinctorum. Next base: position 1,502 of record JAULKM010018941.1, read on the forward strand.
ATACAAAATTTTCCTTCTAGCCCCCGCCGTAGATACTTTCGGCCTCCACCCCTAGAACTAAAAGTACTAACCCAGCTTCATGAGCAGTGGAGATCGGTCTATTATGAGAAAGTGATGACCCTTTACAGGTAAAATCATACGGACATGAACTTTATGTGGATTATAAATACCTGGCGAATGAAGCCCTCAAGAGTTCCTAGCTTCTCCCTTGCCATTGACATTTGACCCATGTAGTTAGGATAATTCCTAGATGAACCAATAGGCCCCAATAATCCAGCAAGAGTCTATGCCAATGATTGCATAATCTGAGCATAAAATTTATTTATAAAGTCAACACATAATTGATGACAAATTGTTGCGGCAATGAAGAATAGTTAATACAAACTTTGCATGCATTTTGATATTACATAACTTATTATGCATGATGAACAAATCTTGGATGCACAAAGGATTCATCACAGTTACGTCGACATATTTAACATGAATTGTTTTATACGATAACAACCTAAATAGCCCGGCACGATTATTAGTTTCCTAGCTACCAAAAATGTATATGTCATGACATGATTTTGACACAAAATTTGAAAATGCCACCCTAGCGAAACATTGATACAATATTTTATTTTTGTTCAGCAAGCATTTGAATTATCTTATGGTAGATCAAAGTGAAAATGGTTCAAAACCGGCTAGGAAAAGAGTGACAAAAACTAGTTTAGCTAGAGGTTAAAAGTCCCCGAAAAATCAAAGCTAGAAGTTAAAAGCCAGAGAGATTCTTTATATGTTCATCTTCGGATTTCAAGTAAAACATTACTATTACGCTAAGATTACAGTAGCAATCTCCATACATTCAACACGATTATAACCAAGGTACACTACTGATACCCACATAACAAGATCAAGCGAGCAACCCCAATCAAATAGTAGATACAATATTTTACACATGGAAATAGAATGTGGGAGAATGGTCAAAACCAATAGGAAACACGAAAGTGAAACCAAAGGTTGAAAATCCTTGTCTTTCCCCTCTTGAAACCCCCATTTTAGTCAACAATATTTTAAACCAACCAACAATCGATTACTGGAATTAATGAATCATTACATCAAAAGATGTTTTCCTATAATGCACGTCTATTTTATTTTTAAAAAAATGAAAACTAAGAGAAGAATTTGAAGAAAAATATCTTTGAAACACAAAAATTTGAACTTCACCATGTACCATTAGATGCATCAATTAAAATGACACAAGCAAAGCCACGATCTCCTAACTCTTAGTACATGCAGATATCGAACAAAATATGCACACACAAAGCATAAAAATCACACAGTAACAATTCAAACAAGAATACACAACACCATCTCATGGAACAAAAAACAACACACTCGGAAAATGAAAGCCACCTAGAGCACCAAATGACAAAACAAATAAAAACCATTACATTAAAAGCTGATTTCATAGCAACACACAAGAGCTAAGAACAAAAAAAGGACACAGAAACCCATCTCGCAAAATGAATTACACCCATAACACCAAATGAAAAAAATTAACGAAAACTCATTGCATTAAAGCTGATTCCAAAGAAATATGCTCACATGCACACATTAAAAACTAAACAATTGAAAACTACCCAGAAGACCAAATGAGAAAACCCAGCTTCGGAATATCATGGGTGTCATCTTTGTACCAATTTGCCAATGTTCACTTTAATTGAGGCTTCTTCTTTATTGAAATGGATTGCGGGCGATAGGTGTGCACTTGAAAGAGGAAAGACGTCCGGGCGAGGTGCGTACAGGTTAGTGTAGTTATATCTTGAAAATATACATTTCTTAAGAAGAACTTTGTACCAATGAAAATAAAATAAAATTAAATAAGCCTCCATAATCTCTCGATATGAGCGAGAGGGTTAAAATAAAGAATAAATAGTAAAAATTACTAAGAGTAATAAAGATTATTTGGTTCAATTCAAACCCTAAAACAAATTGGGGAAAATTTTCTTCATTAATATCAATTTCAATCGTGAATGTAAATAACAATTTCGGTGTATAAGAACTCAAAATAAATAGTGGTACTGTAAAAGTGTGACTAATTTAGGCGAATCACGTGCAAAGTTAGTGCGAATGCAAATTTATTTCAACTTCATTATAAAAAGTCATCTTCTGTGACTATTGAACTCTTGCTTCTTTCAATTTTAGATATTCTTCTAAATGTGTTCCATTATACATACCAGCTAACTTTTTAATGTTGTCACATTAATGCACTTTCATTAACTTGGCCTAATAAAATTTTAACTTCCTACCAACACTTTTTTCACACATATAAAAACTAGTATTGTTGAGTTAGTCTCGTATCCAGATGAACCATAGGTCCCAAAGATCCAGGAAGAATCTCAGCCAATGATCGCATAATCTGAGCATAAAGTTCATCTCAACAGCAAAGCCAAAATAGAGTTGATGACAAATTGTTGCAGCAATGACAAAAAGTTAATACAAAATTTGCATGCATTTTGATATTATCTAACCTACTTTGCATGATGAACAAGTTCTAGATGCACAAAGGATTCAATCACAAGAGCCTAGTAATGGAGGAGGGGAGATATATCACTTACTTTTATGTTATAAAATAGTTACGTCGACATATTTAATACAATTTTTTTACACAAACAACTTGATTAACAAGACAAAATTGGCATTTTCCTACCAAAAAAGCATATGACATAACATGATTTAGACATGAAACCAGAAAATGCCGCCCTAGCGAACCATTGATACAAGAATTTAATTTTTTTTCAACAAGCATTTGAATTATAGTATTGTAGATCAAAGTAAAAATGGTTCAAATTAAACCAGCTAGCAAAAGATTGAGAAAAATCAGTTTAGCTAGAGGTTAAAAGTCCCTAAAAATTAAAGCTAGAAGTTAAAAGCTAGAGAGATTCTTTATATGTCCATCTTCATGTTTCAATTAAAACGTTACTATTCCAATAAAATTACAGTTGCAATCTTCATCAGCTCACCACGATTATAACCAGAGTACACTACTGATACCCACATAGCAAGATCAAGCAAGCAACCCAATCAAACAGTAGATACAACATTTTACACATAGAAATAGAAATTGAATGTTGGGGGAATGGTAAAAACCAATAGCAAGCACAAAAGTGAAACCAAAGGATGCAAATCCTTGTCTCTCCCCACTTTTAAACCCCATTTCAGTTAGCAATATTTTAAACCAACAAACAATCGATTACTGGAATCAATGAATCATTACATCAAATGATATTTTCCCATAATGCATATCTATTTTTAATTTTAGTTTAAAATAAAAAACTTAGTGAAGAATTTTAAGAAAAATGTCATTGAAAACACAAAACTTTCAACTACACCATGTACCATTGGATCCATCAATTCAAATGACACAAGCAAAATCACATATGAGTTGACTTTAATGAAACACACAAGAGCCAAGAATACGTAGTAATCCATCAAACAAGGACACACAAAAACCATGTCACAAAACAAATAACACCCTTAACAACAAATGAAAAAATAATGAAAACCCAGTACATTAAAAGCTGATTCCAAAGAAATATGCTCACATACACACATTGAAAACTAACCAATCCAAAATCACCCAAAAGACCAAATGAGAAAACCTAGCTTTGGAAAATCATAGGTATCATCTTTGTACTAGCTTCCCAATGTTCACTTCAACTGAGGCTTCTTCTTTATTGCAATAGTTTGCAGGCGCAAGTGTACAGTCGAAAGAGAAAAAAAGTTAAGGGGCGAGGTGTGTGCAAGTTGGTGCAGTTATATCTTGAATATATGCATTTCATAAGAATAGTTTTGTATCAGTTAAACTAAAAGGAAATTACAGAAGCCTCTATAATCTCTTGGTATGAGCAAGAGAATTAATAAACACACAAAAAAATTAAGTAACATAAATTACTAAGAGAATAAAGAACATTTGGTTTAAATTCAAATCCTAAAACAAATTTGAAAGACAAATTTTTTTTATAATATCCATTTCAATCTTGAATGTAAATAATAACTTTGGTGTATAAGAGCTCAAAATAAATAGTTGTACTAGTGATTAATTCAGGCAAATTATGTGCAAACTTAGTGCAAATGCCAATTTATTTCAACTTCATTATAGGAAGTCAACTTTGTTACTATTAAACTCTTACTTCTTTCAGTTTTGGATATTCTTCAAATTGTATTACATTATACATATTAGCTAAGTTTATAACTGATGTGTCTCAAAATCCGATTGGACTGCTCGACCGACTCCACTATTGTAACGTACAAGACAAAGAGCCCGGAATCATTTGGAGTGAAGACTCCCCGACCGTAAAGCCAGCCACCAGTGTAAATAGTGAAAAAGGAGTCAAATATAAAGAATAGTCAATGAATAAACAATGAATGACATACCTTCATATTTATATTACTTAAATCCTTGCAGGTAACCAAATTTGTATTATATACGTATTAAATGTAAATATTGACCAATTCATGATTAAACCCTACTGGGCTAAGCAATTCCAAAGATATTATTTAATCAGTTGGGTTTCAGCCCAAGTCTAACTTCATAAGATTATTGTCAATAATGTTGTAACATCCAGGCACTTTCAATCGTGAATGTAAATAATAACTTTGGTGTAAAAAACTCAAAATAAATAGTGGTACTACTAGTGACTAATTCAGGAAAATCACGTGCAAAATTTTATGCATAAAGTAGAGATGAAATGTACTACTAATTTGGACCAATTATGTGCATAATTAGTGCGACTAATTTGGACCAATAAATAAGAGGCCTCACTTTAAGTGGACATTGGATAGTTGGTATATAGACGACACCCATGATATTTAGATAATGTGAAATACAAGGATCATGATGGAACTAATGTTAAGAACTCGAAGATTAATGACACGTGTTCCAAACCTGTGCATAAAGATATTTACCCCAAGAGAAAACTATCTTTTCATTTAACGTAAATGAGGTTGACCCATCACATAGTAACGTGGGATCTCCAAGAGGCACAACTTCTCTAAGAAAGAAGACGTGTCGTTTTGTATCAATAGTAATGCCTTCTTCCACAATAAATTCAACATGTACTTTACAATATACAATGTAGAATCATGAATTTTCTAGCCCAACTATGGTGCATAGCTTGTCTATCAAATCTAATGCGGGTGGCGAGGCCTGTCGAGTAGGCATTTTTTGGAAAGAGAATCACAACAATGATACAATGACTTCAAAAAGAACTGGTGGTAGTTTGAAGAGAATGGATGGGAGTTTCTGATGAAGGTGATAAGGACTACATTGCGAAGAAAACATCCCTACCTTTCATCTTAGGTTTAGAGTCTGACAAGAGTAACAACTCAACTACCAAAAATCTTTCTTAGTAATTAAGTGGGGAATAATCTGTGCATGTTTGGTGCATGTGGAGGTTCAAGATGGACCTAGTGATAGTGAACCTCCAAAGCTAGAAAATGGTGATGAAATACTCAAACTAAGCATAACATAAGAAGGGATTGTCCTCGTAAATTAGAGATGAAAAGGGAAACTAATTTAAACCAATTATGTACATAATTAGCGCACATACAAATTTATTCAAACTTTTTTTAGAAGATAACTTCACTAATTATTGAATTCTTTGCTTCTTCTAGTTTTGACCATCCTTACAATCATGTTTCACTAAACAAGTAACTTTTTGTCACATTAAGGACCTTTCATTATATTGGACAGTTAAATTTTTATTTGAAAGAGCGGTATCAAATGATATAACTTTTCAAGAAACTTATCACTTTAGATGATTTAGTCAAACCACTTGAGGGTGATGCTACAAAGAATTTTGTCTCTACTTTAGGAGAATAACCCCTTCTCTAGTTAAGCTTATTGTGATATTTCATCATCATTATTTAGCTTTGGAGGTTCAATATCACCAAGTCCATCTTAAACCTCCACATGCACCGAACATGCACGATTCCTCACCACTACAATATATAAGCTTTTTGGCAATTGAATTGCTACTCTAGTCACTCTCTAAAAGTAATATGAAATGTAGGGAAGTTTTCTTTGTAATGCAGTACTCCTCACCCGTTCATCGGGACCCCCCATCCCATCCATTACCATTTCCACCTCTAATAAGATTTCTTGAGCTTTTACAATTTTCTTCGAACTAACAATAGTTTTTCTTGAAATCAGTGTATCATCGCTATGATTCTCTTTCCAGATTATCTTAGACCTCTTGTCAAAAACATGAGTACTCGACATGCCTCCCCACACTATAGTAGGTTTATTGGATAAGTTATGCCCCAAAGTTAGGTTGACATATTTGTGAATCTTCACTGCATATTGTAAAGTCACCGTTGAATTTACTAGTGAATAAGGCATTACTGTTAATGTAGAACCCAACGTTTTCTTTCTTAGAGAAGTGGTGCCTCTTTCAGATTCAACATCACACTGTGAAGGGTAAACATCATTTATGTTCAATCAAAAGATACAAAATTCTTTTGTCAAACAAATTTGCTATCGCTTATTTGGAAAACAAATTTTCTTCATTTATATACATTTCAATCGTGAATGTAAATAATAATTAATAAATTGTTGTACTAGTGACTAACTCAGGCAAATCACATGCAAACTTAGTGCAAATGCCAATTTATTTCAACTTCATTATAGGAAGTCAACTTATGTTACTCTTGCTTCTTTCAGTTTTGGATATTCTTCTAATCGTGTTCCATTATACATACTAGCTAACATTATAACTGATGTGTCTTAAAATCCAATTGGACTGCTCGACCGACTTCACTACTGTAACTTGCAAAAAAATCCCCCGGAATCATCCAGGGGGAAGACGCTCCGATCGTAAAGTTGACCACCAGTGTAAATAGTGAAAAATATGTTAACTGTAAAGGATAGTAAATTAATAAACATTGAATGACATACCTTCATTTTTATACTAGTTAAACTCTAATAGTCATTTCATGTAACCGAAATTCATATTATATACACATTAAATGGAAATATTAACCGTTTCATGATTAAACCCTATTGGTCTAAGCAATCCCAAAGATGTTATTTAACCAGTTGGGTTTCAGTCAAACTCTAACTTTATAAGATTGTCATCAATAACGTTGTCACATCAATGATCTTTCAATCATGAATGTAAATAATAACTTTGGTGTATAGGAGCTCAAAACTAATAGTGGTACTAGTGACTAATTCAGGCAAATCACGTGCAACCTTATGTGCATAAAGTAGAGATAAAATGTGCGACTTACATGAACCAATTATGTGCATAATTAATGCGATTAATTTGGAAAAATAAATAATAGGTCTCATCTGAAGTGGACATTGGACAATTGTTATAAAGACGACACCCATGATATTCCTTGCAAAAGTAGATATGAAAAATGCAACTATTTTGGACCAATTATGTGCATAATTAGTGCACATACTGATTTATTCAAACGTTGTTTTTGAAAGATAACTTCACTAATTATTGAAATTTTTGCTTCTTCCGGTTTTGGCCATCCTTACAATCGTGTTTAACTAAACAATTAACTTCTTGTCGCATTAAGGACCTTTCATTATATTGGACAATTAAGTGTTTATTTGAAAGAGTGGTATCAAATGATATAACTTTCTCAAGAAACTTATCTACTCTAACTGCTTTAGTCAAACCACTTGAGGGTGATGCTACAAAACTTTTTTTCTCTACTTTACGAGGATGACCCCTTCTCTTGTTAAGCTTATTATGATATTTTATCATCATCCTTAAGCTTTGGAGGTTCAATATTACCAAGTCCATCTTAAACCTCCACATGCACCGAACATGCACGATTCTAACCATTTCAATAAATAAGCTTTTTGGAAATTGAATTGCTACTCTATTCATACTTTAAACATAAGATTAAATGTGCGGAAATTTTCTTTGCAATGCAGTATTCTTCATCACGTTCATGAGAAACCCCACATCCATTACCATTTCTACCTCTAATAATATTTCTTGAGCTCTTACTATTCTTTTCGAACTACCATTAGTTTTCCTGAAATCGGTGTATCATTGTTGTGATTCTCTTTCCACTATATCTTATATCTCTTTCCATAAACATGATTACTCAACAAGCCTCCCCACACTAAAGTAGAACTAATGGATGGTTATCCCTTACAGTCGGGATGCATATTCATGAATCTTCATTGCATATTGTAAAGTCACCATTTAATTTACTAGTGAATAAGGCATTACTATTGATACAGAACCCAAGGTTTACTTTTTTAGAGAAGCGGTGCCTCTTTGAGATTCCACATCACACTGTGATGGGTAAACATTATTTGGGTTCAATTAAAAGATACAAAATTCTTTTGTCAAACAAATTTTCTATCACCTGTTTGGAAAACCAAATTTTCTTCATTAATATCCATTTCAACCGTGAATGTAAATAATAACTTTGGTGTATAAGAGCTCAAAATAAATAGTTGTACTATTGACTAATTCAGGAAAATCATGTGCAAACTTAGTGCAAATGCCAATTTATTTCAACTTCATTATAGGAAGTTAACTTTTTTTATTATTAAACTCTTGCTTCTTTCAGTTTTGGATATTTTTTTAATCATAATCCATTTTACATACTAGCTAACTTTATAACTGAATAGTCAATGAATAAAGAATGAATGACATACCTTCATAATTATACTATTTAAAAACCTAACAGTCATTACATGTAAGCGAAATTCGTATTATATACGAATTAAATGGAAATATTGACCAATTCATGATTAAACCCTATTAGGCTAAGCCAGCCCAATTATATTATTTAATCAGTTGGGCTTCAATAAAACTCTAACTTCATAAGATTATAATCAGTATCGTTGTCACATCAAGGCATTTTCAATCGTGAATGTAAATAATTACTTTAGTGTATGACAACTCAAAATAAATAGTGGTACTAGTGACTAATTCAGGATAATCACGTGAAAACTTATGTGCATAAAGTAGAGAAGAAATGTGTGACTAATTTGGAACAGTTGTGTGCATAATTAGTGCAACTAATTTGGAACAATAAAGAAGAGGCCTCACTTGAAGTGGACATTGGCCAATTGTTATAAAGACGACACCCATGATATTCCAAATCTATTAGATAGTGTAAAACACAAGGGTCATGTTGGAACTAATGTTAAGAACTCGAAGATTAGTGACCCACATTCCAAACCTACCTATAAAGATAATAACTCCAAGAGAAAACTATATTTTGATTGAACGTAAATGAGGTTGACCTATCACACAGTGATGTGGGATCTCCAAGAGGCACCACGTTCTAAGAAAGAAGACATGTTGTTTTGTATCAACATTAATGCATTATTTAACAGTAAATTCAGCAGGTACTTTACAATATACAATGTAGATTCAGGAATTCACCAACCCAACTATGGTGCATAGCTTGTTAGTCAATCTAATATGGGTGGCGAGGCCTTTTAAGTAGTCATATTTTTGGAAAGAGAATCACAACAATGATACAATGATTTCAAGAAGAACTAGGGGTAGTTTGAAGAGAATGGATGGGAGTTTCTGATTAAGGTGATAAGGAAGACTGTACTGCGAAGAAAACTTCCCTACCTTTCATCTTAGATTCAGAGTGTGACAAGAGTAGCAACTCAACTATCAAAAATCTATCTTATTAATTAAAGTGGGGAATAATCCATGCATGTTCAGTGCATGTGGATGTTTGAGATGGACCCAGTGATAGTGACCTCCAAAGCTAGACGATGATGATGAAATGCTCAAATTCAGCTTAACTAAAGAATTGGTTGTCCTCGTAAGGTACAGATGAAAAGTTCTACTAATTTGGACCAATTATGTGCATAACTAGTGCACATATAGATTTATTCAAACTTTGTTCTTGGAAGATAACTTCACTAATTATTGAACTTTTTGCCTCGTCCGGTTTTGGCCATCCTTACAATCATGTTTCACTAAACATGTAACTTCTTGTCACATTAAGTACCTAGCATTATATTGGACAGTTAAATTTTTATTTGAAAGAGTGGTGTCAAATGATATAACTTTCTCAAGAAACTTATCTACTCTAGCTGCTTCAGTCAAACCACTTAAGGGTGATGCTACAAAACATTGTGTCTCTACTTTAGGAGAATAACCCCTTCTCTAGTTAAGCTTATTGTGATATTTCATCATCATTATTTAGCTTTGGA
>JAULKM010018952.1:0-14329 GCA_032355605.1 Rubia tinctorum
AATAGTAGTAAAAAAAAGAAATAACTTGTTCTCTGCGTAGCTGCGGGTGATTACATCACTACTATGTGTAACTTTGGATAATCTATTTTCATCTGATCGGCGAGCTCCAAGCATCATCTCAGATGGGGGAAATTGGGTAAAAAATCGGACCAAAGAAACCTAACTTGAAACTAGCAGAAGAAGTTATCCAATCTAAGGGAAAAGAAAGGGTAGAAGAGAATGGGTCGGTAGAGAAGAGGAAGGAAGTTGAGGTTACATTGGAGAGAAAAGGGGGAAATTCAGTCGTATGGAGCGCAATTCAAGAAACTTCATTGGGGAAATTAGAACCGGAGAAAGGGGTATACAATTGGAGGCGATTGCAAAACGACTATCATGGGAAGACAGAATAAAAGTGGAACGAGAGAAAAACTGGAGTAATATATTTGGTGATAAGTTGGATGAAGTCAAGTGCTATAACCCAGTGAATATGGGGGGAATTGAAATGGAAGAAATCACGATTGCATATGTGAAATAGAGCTCCAAGCAGTGGGATTTAAGTGTAGGGTGCAAAATTCTGGGTTCTAACCCCCTGTACAAGGTCATGGAAGGTTTCCTGATGAGAGTATGGGGGAAGAAGGTGTTGAAGGTCTGGCAGATCCATGAAGGTGCATTCCTTGTGAAAAATTATTCTAAGACATGGAGAGAAGAGTTAATAGAAATGGGAATGATTCTGTTTGACGGAAAACCTGTCATAGTAAAAGTCTGGGAACCTGATGTAGATTTAAATGAGCCTGAATCAGCTCCAGTTTGGGTTAGATTACGTAATCTAACTTTGAAATACTAAAAACCTTTGATAATAAGCAAAATAATAAGTCCCCTTGGGAAACCTATCTGCTTAGACAAGGCAACTATAGATAAAGAGAGGCTAGCTTTTGCTATGCTTAAGCTAGACATGAAGATCTCAGAATATGTACCTAATGGGATAAATTTTGTGAATAAGATGAAAATCATCATGAAACAAGATGTGATTTATGAATGGAGTCCTGTGAAATACAATCACTGCAGTATGTATAGCCAATGTGAATCTAAATGCAGGAGAAAAAATGAGAAGGTCCAGGAGAAAGTCGAAAACAAAACTCAACTCTATTTGCCTGTAAGAAAAACAAGGAATAGAGTGGAGGAAATCAGGAAAGTAGAAGGTGATAAGAGGAAGCAAGAACTGAGGAAAAGCAAGATTGAACAGGCTACAGAGAAAGGAGAAAGTAGCAAGAGAATGAAGGAAGGTGAGTTTACGCCTCTGGTTCAGGTGAGTACTGATCTGAGTACAAAGGATAAACCTATTGGTGGTTGTTAATCTAATAGCACAGAATATGAGTGGTATTAATAAAGGGGAAAACATAGCTTGATAAAGAGGTTTTGCCTTAGTAATCAAGCTGGTATCCTTGGCTTATTTGAAACAAAAATACAAAAAGATAAGGAGGTGGAAACATAAAGTAAAATTGGTTTATGATGGAGAATGTGTTCAAATAGTGAAATTGTGAAAGGGGGCAGAGTTTGGCCAGCATGGAGAGATGACTACTATGATGTTAATATCAGTAGTAAATGGGATCAATGATATAACCTGGAATGTACAGGGAAGGATGATGGTGGGTGTTTTTCCTGTACTTTATTGTATGGATTCAACACTGGGGAGAAAAGAAAACCATTGTGAAAGTTCTTGATCAGTTTAAAAAACAGGAAAATGGGTTGGATGGTAATAGGGGATTCCCTCTTAATGCCAGAAGACAGGTTGGGAGAAAGTTTTGTAGCTAAAAGTGAAACAGTAGACTTCAAAGGTGTTGTGGAGGAACTGAACATGGTACATATAAAAACTATAGGTGCATATTACACCTGGTGCAATAGAAGGAATGGAGATGGTAGAATCACAAGAAGATAGATAGGGGGCATGATAAATGATACTCGGGTAGAGGAGATGAAAGAGGTTTTATGTGAGGTTAAAAATTATTCGTTGTCTGATCATTTACCTCTGATTGTTAGGTTTAAATCAAGAGAAATTAAAAGGCATAAACCTTTTAAGTAATTTAATATGTGGGCATCATCAGGGTTGTTCAAAGATATTGTAGCAGGGATATGGAAGACAAAAGAGATACAAAACCTGAGTGATCTTGCAGGATTACTGACCAAACTAGAGAAACTATTGAGAAAACTGAATCAAAGATATTTTGGGAGTATTGGTGATAGAGCAGAAATAGCATGTGAGATATGACGGGGGGCTCAGGAAGAACTGAATGGAGATCCAGGGTCAAAACAGTTGAAGGAGGAAGAACTTAAGGCAAGGAAAGAAGCATAAGCATTGAGAGAAGCATAATTAAGCTATTTGAGGTAGAAAACAAAGGCATATTGGCTAAATGATGAGGATAGGCTAACGAAGTTATTTTATGCATCTCTGAAGAGGAGACAGTACCAGAACCACATTTTAGCAAAACAAAAAGGGGGAGTTACTAATCACAAATCAAGCTCAACTGGAGGAAACTTTCATTAAGCATTTCAGGGAACAATTGAGGGTGGGAAAAAACAAGGAGATAATAGTGTCTTATGGAGTAGAACTGAGTATTGAAAGATAGGTAAAGCTGATGAAACTTGTGAGTGATGAAGAGATTTGGAAAGCAATGAAAGGCATACACTCTTATGAGAGTCCTGGCTTAGATGGTTATTCAAGCAAATTTTTAAGGACTACTGGGAGATAGTGGGAAAGGATGTGATTACTGCAGTAAAGGGGTTTTTCAAGGGGGATAAAATTCAAGCAAATTCGAAAATGCAGTGTTAACACTGATACCTAAAATCCCATGCCCCAAAAACCAGTAGATTACAGACCAATAGCCTTTTTATGTGATTTACAAAACCATTACAAAGGTTATTTGTTGCAGGTAGAAAGAAGTGTTTCCTTGAAATAATAAGCGACAACCAGTGTGCTTTTGTGAAATACGGGTTTATAGCCCACAATATACTCTTAGCCTAGGAGTTTTTCCACAGGTACAATGTGGAGAAGATGAAGGCAAGTTGTGTAGCTCAGGTGGATATCAACAAGGCCTTTGATAGCCTGAATTGGGAGTTTATTTTTGAAATGGCTGGAGGAGTTAAAATTTCCAATGCATGTTATAGAATGGATTAGAGAGAGTGCCAAGGAGTTTGATATTTGTCTGAACATGAATGGCTAGTTGATAGAAATCTTTAAAGCAAGAAGAGGGGTAAAACAAGGAGAACCCATATTTCCACTCCTATTTGTGATAGGAATTGAATATCTATCAAGAATGTTGAACTGAGAATACAAGAAAGGGAGGATTGAGTTCTATTAGAGATGAAAAAACGTAAATGTGCAGTCCCTTTTATTTGCATATGACATTTTCCTATTTAGTGCTGCTAACAGGAAGTCCATGGAAGGAATAAAAAAAACATTAGCTGATTTTATGAAAGTTTCAGGTCTTTCCATCAATGAGGGGAAATAAAAAATATACTTCTCAAGGATGGATGAGCAACATAAGGAGAGTTTAGCCCTATTTATGAAAGTTATGCAAGGAAAGATGCTAATGAACTATCTTGGCCTTTCTATCTCCTCAGTAAAATGGAGTGGATCAGACTGTGAAATGATGGTTGATAGAATCAAGGATAGAATCAGATATGGTCAGCAAAAACCGGTTCTATGCAGGCAAAATGCAACATATTAATGGAGTATTACTAAGTATGATAGGGTATTGATCTAGTGTGATGAAGCTGCCAGGAGAAATATACAAGAGAGTGGTCAAACTGAGCTTTGATTATTTGTGGGGCACAGATGAGGGACAAAGGGGGTTCACAACAGTAGCTTGGCACAATTTATGCAGAGGAAAGAAGAAAAGTGGATTGGGGTTGAGAGATCCCTCAATATGGAATGAAGTTTCTCTTTGTAAGCACATTTGGAACTGTTACAAAAAACGATAGTCTCTAGGGCAAATGGGTTCAAGAATACTATTTAAAATGAGACATTATTGGAGATGGCATGTATTCTATCACACAAAACTGGCCTTTGAGGGAACTAATGAAGATGATGGATGACTATTTTTATAAACCGAGCCTATATTTGAACAGTAGAGGGAAATGAAAATTTATGTTGTATATGACATGATGATGGGAGGGAAGGAAATTAAGCATAAGTCCAGGTTAGTATGGAACAAATGGGTTCTACTCAAAGAAAGAGTTTTCCTGTGGATGTTAATCAGTGGGAAACTGCCCGCAGCTGATAGATTGCAAGCTTTTAAGATTCTTTCTAGTGATCATGACTGTTTTTTTATATCAGAATACACAAGAATCTATTCATCACCTATTCCGTGAGTGTGAATATCTTAAGGAGATTTTGGATTCACTGAAGGTTTCTATATTTAGCTCAATGAGAGAACTGAAAAAGAAGTTGTGGATAACGATCAGAGGAAAACTAGAGCAGGTTTGGGGATGCTGGTATCTTGTTTATATGGAATATGGCAGGAAAGGAACTGAAGGAGCTTTGGAGACAAAAAAAACTTGAGGCAAATGTGCTGTTATTTCAGGCGGAAACTGAGGCAAAATGGAGGCAAGGAAGAAAGGGTATGATTTTGAAGAAGAAACAAGTAGAAGTTAGATATTTGATGTAAAAAGATAGGAAGAGAGGAGTTTGTAATAGATTGGGAGAGAAGATCAAAATTTTGTATATATTTTTTGGGCTGATTTATAATATGAAAACAGTTCATAAAAAAACATAAAAATAGTACTCATTACATGTTTATGCTACACTATATTTTTATATTTTAAAATTATTTCATAACCATTACTTTTAAAATATAATTTTTATGTTGTTATGGTCAAGAATAAGATGTGGATCTCGATTGATGCATGATTAAAATCAAATACAAATAGATAAAGAGAATTAAATCATAAATGAATTTAGTTATGAGATTAAAAAATTAACTAAATTACAAATTATGAACAAAACAATTATGTACGACAATATTACAAATAATTGTTAAAAAGATTTTTTTTTATAAATGACGAAAAAGAACATGAAAAGAAAAGATGGCAAGGAAAAAAGTGAAAACATAAAGGAAAATAAAATTTAAAAAATCTAAGTTAAAACAAGAATAAAGTGCATTCATACCCCTAGTTTCTTGTTTAGTGCACATATACCCAATTTTTGTTTGGCACCTCCGAGGCCCCTCTCTCTCTCTAGACTTTTCTCTTTACTTTTCTAAAACCCTAGCACTCCCTTTCTTCTCCTTGGGGGGCCGCAGCCGCACCACCACCTCTACACCCCAATCCCACCCTCCCACAACCTCCGCACCCCATACATAGCCTCCCCTGTTAAAAGAAGCAACGAAAATAGGTGCTTTGCAGACAGAGCTAAGCAGCGAACAGATATCTCTGAACTCCGAGAGGCTGGAGATGGAATTCGAGCGGCTGGAGATGGAATCCAAGTGGCTCCGAGAGTCCGGAGAAGGAATCAACAGATGGGTTCATCGTGCGGAGATCAACGACCAGGTTTCCGAATGGCAACCTCAATCCGGCGGTGAGCCAAACTGTTTCTGACCGGAGATCTACAGCCTGATTTTTGGAAGCTTGTCCGTCGGATTTCTGAGCGGCTTCTGTTTTCTAGCTATCTGCGTCGCCTCTATCCAACGGGTTTTCGAGCATCCGTGTCGAGGCTGAGTCAACGTTCGAGTTGAGATCTGGGTCAACACTGAGCCGAGATCTTAGTCACTACCGAGTCGCATAGTCACGTGCTCGCCTAAAGCCTTTGGGTTATGGCCGAGGTACAGCTGGCCGAATCAAGGCCGAGTTATGGTTCGGTTCAGGCTCACGGATCCGTGAGTTTGAAAATTCTCCTTGCATCAACTCGCCGCGACAATGTGGGTCTTCATCGGGTTTTTAATGGCGCGACGATGTTGTTCTCACCGGAACATCCTACACGACAGTGGTTAAAGGAGGGTATATAACTTCTAATCTTGTAGTTGTAATTTTTCTAGCCGTGTCACCTTTTTCCATCACTTCTCTGGCGAGGTCATGTTTCTGGAGGGGTTATTCTCCTTTTTTCTTTTCTTTTTCTCCAACTTTACAATTTTTAAATTTTCTGGTGGGAGGCTATTAATTATGTATTTTTGTTATTTCATTTCATTTGGTTTTTTTATAAGTTTATGCTTTTTAGGTCTTAAAAAGGGCAGATTTAAATTGGTGTTTTGGATTTAAGTATCAGATAGGAACTATCTTTGTCAAAGCTTCTTTTTCCGGAAGCCCATGTCTAGTAAAATTTGATTGACTTCAAATTTGATATTCGAAAAGGCGGTAAGGAGAAATCCAAATCAAAGTCGTTAAAACAACGGACTTATAGCGATACTGTTATTTGAGGATTTTAATCTTATTTGTACACTATAGTTCATTAGGATATTGAGGTCAATTGTATTGTTAATTCAATTTAATTAGTCTTTATAACATTTTGGTGTCAAGTTAGAGATATTTCTATGCATTATGAGGGTTTTCTATACACTGACGAAAAATATTTCTGGCAATTAAAATAACTTGTTTTTGTTTCCTAGTTAAGGGAAAACGATCTTTACGGGTTAAATGGAGACATACCAGATCTTTAGTTGGAGAGATTTATTTATTTTGTTTTGATTGCCAGGATGTTTAATCAGAAGTGTGGATGAAATTTTCTGTGTGCATTTCATTTGATACTTCACTGTGATGGTTCTGATGACAGTCTTGGGTCGATTCAATTGCGGCTACACTAAGACTACACAGTGGAAACCGCTTATCCTTGGTCGCCTTTCTCATCGTCACAATGACCATCGTTTCATATTTTAGTATCGACTAGTGCCTTTGTGTATTGTTTCTCTCTTTTAGCCACCAGGTCTATAGATTAGAATTTTAATATTCAGACAGCATCTCAGTGTAAGTGTGTTTATCTCATATTATATGTTGTAATCGTACAATGTGCAATATTGAGCTTAATAAAAAGGGACAGGAACCCTATAAACCCTTGTCCTATGGACGATTTATCAAAAAATTAGTGCACATATACCCTTTGGTTTTTTGAAAGTGCACATATACTCATGTTCCTTGTTTAGTGCACATATACCTCAAAGTTTTTCAAACACTGGTTTCCGGCTATATGAGTATAAGTGCGCTTTCGAAAAACAAGGAATGGTACATGTGCACTTTCGAAAAATAAGGATGGGTATATGCACACTTTCGAAAAAAAAGGAGGGTATATGTGCATTAAACAAACAAATTTGGGGCATAAACACATTTATCCCTAAAAAAATCAAATCAAATGCAGTTGCTACATGCATCTCCGCGGGTTAACGTAACTCCGCAACTTGAAAAGGCTACATATCCCTTTTTTTAATATAAAAACACCACCTCTTATGGTGGGAGATTTGTCAGACCCCTACCAATTTATTATTTTAAAAAAATACAATTAGATGGAGGCGTAAAACCTTACTTCAAAAGAAAATATTTCCGAAACTCTGTGAAATACTCTGTGAACATATACAATATTTCTATCTAATCCTAAGAGTTTTGGAAAACTTAAAAAGTAAAACAAAACGTGGAATAATGTGTTTGCAATACACTAGCCTGTAACAAAAGACCATTCCTTTGGAAATTATCCTATTCTAATGTAAGGAACAATACGAGCATCCAACTTCACTTGGCCTTTTATTTGTGGTGGTAAAGCTGAATTTTCAAATGCCATACTTACCTGTTGAAAGCTCGCATCTTAGCCAATAAATCAGAAACCGAGTTGGCTTCCCTAAAGGTGGGGGAAATGGAGTTGTTGAAGTGTTTCAGAAGTTTCCAGGTTTGTCTTACATCTGTGATGCATCTCCGAGGCACTTTAAACTGGTGTGTCACTATCTTGACCAGAATTTCAGAGTCATTCTCATTCTATAGTCAGTGGCGGAACCAAGGGGTGGCGAGGGGGTGCTGGCGTCCACCCTAAGTTCCGGCGGCCCGAAAATTAGTGTTAGGGCCGCCGGGAGCCACCGGGTTCCGCCACCCCTTCGTTTCCGGCGGAAGCCCGGATTCTGACCGTGGAAGATGACCGGAAAAGACAAGTTCGTTTCGTCTTTTTTTGTTTCCCCCTTAAGCAAAACGACGTCGTTTCAAGATGCAGTCGGACAAAAAATAAGGGCCAAACGGCCCAAGTCTAGCCCAAGACGAGCCCAGTTATGCAAACCCTAAACTAAATGACCATTTCCTCTTCTATTGTTCTGCTGCCTTCAATTTTAAATTTGGAGAAGGAATCCGCCCGCTGGCTGCTCAGCTGCTCATCCGCCGCCCCGCCGCCGCCGCCGTTCATCCTCCTAAAAAAATTTACACTCCTTTTCAGCCACCCCTTGCCAGAGCTCCTGGTTCCGCCACTGGTCGTCAGCACAACCGGTCTTCGCCTTCGTCTGCCATTTCATCATCCATTATCATCGTGCACGTATGTTGGTGTACGTAGCATTAGAAAGTTTTGAGTGGTACGTAGCATCATGTTCCACTCAAAACGCTTCATACTGACACCACAAACCTTACTGAGCAATATAAACAGGTAGTTCTGGATAGATACAGAGGTATGGATTAATCAAAGCTTCCTTTGCCTCCAGACTCCGACCAATGGAGTCCTACTGATCCAAGCACGATTCTTCGAGTCCTGTATCATCGCAATGATGAGATTGCCACACGATTTTTGAAGAAGACCTATAATTTACTGAAGAAACTCTGAGACTTGGGTACCTGGGCGTGATACTACTACATGACATAATTATCAGAATTGGCAGTTTGCATAATTATTGGTGATGGATTTTCTGACATATACAATCTGACATATTCTTGCTGTACATAGTGTTATCAAAGTTTACAGTGAAACTGGCTTCTTAGTTAATTGATTGTACATGAAGAGCTTTTGGCAGAGTGGAGTTTTGGGCAATTCCGAATAATATGTTGCATCTGAGTTTATGGAGATGAATTATTTTTCTGAATTCTATAAAAAAAAAAGCCTAAATGGAAAACAACTTGTGTAGTTTCAGTGGGCCTGACAGATACAGTGATGTTGAGGAAGATTTGTACTCCAAACGTTGAACTGATCTGAAACCATGATCAAAAGCTTCATGTTGTTGTTGGTTTAATTGATTTCTTTGTGCCTAATCTAGATTCGCTAGGCAGTTTTGTGTGATCCAAAAGGAAATTAAAACTAGAAGCAAATTCTTGTAAATTACATGCGACAGTTGAAATGAATCTGTAAAAACAATAATTTGACTGCAAAATCTTGGAATGTGTTGTGGATTCCTATTCAAGATGGGTGAGTACCTGCCCTATACAATTTATCCTGAGATGCTCAAGTAAAACAAGTATCTCGGTGTTACAGCGCAATGCCCCGAGATCACAGATCACAACCTAACTTTTATAACTTAATTGTTATTTCTTCTAATGCCAAGGGCTCTTCTTCTTCTGATGTCAAACTGTGAAATTGAAAAGTTACGTCAAACTGTGATGTTAAATAGTTACGCTGTGATGGTTCGATTTTTTTGTTTGATGTTTTACAAAAGTACTGATGAAAATGTTGATTTAAACAAGATAATCATATGTTTCACTGCACTTAAACATTTCACTGTTTTTGCATTTGAAATAACTTACTAAACATCATTCATCATAGAAGAATTCAAAATGCCCTAAAACATCGCTAACATAAAAACTAAAAAATCCAAATAAACCTAAAACATAAAAAAATCCAGTGTCTCAGCTCTAACAAATAAACCAATATTTTAAAAACATCATTCTCAAAAAATACATCCCAAGCAATTAAATTCTATTCCCCCCAACTTATTTCCCTTTGTTTGTCGCTTATTCACAGACTTGCATTCTCTCCTGCTAGTTTTGAAGAGGATGACTCTTCTACTCCACCAACGCCAAGATCAAAGGTCGGCTCCGGTCCAGAATTCTTCAAAAGCATGATTCCTCATAGCATTTTTATTATTATCTCATCAATGGTATCGTAGAGCTCTGGTTTGGAAAGTATTCCTGTGAAATAAACATAAAACATCACATACTGTATTTAAAGCATCAATATCTAAAATTAAAACATCCCAATAGCACACATAACACCACTGACAACTACATTGAGAAACATCAAATATAGTACTTAAAGCGTTAATATCAAAATTTTAAAACATCAACCGTACACACTAAAATATCAAAAGAATAAACTGAACATCAGTTGCATACTTGAATATGAAAACACCACAAGCATAAATAACTAAAATTATAACATCACACAAACACAAATAAAAATACTTAAAACCTATAACGTCAAACATCAAACAGAAAATGAGAAACATCAACAACAGTATCTAAAACATCACATCTGAAAAATAACAAAACTTACAGTTCTACTTCATTCTCGTTTGCAGCAACAGTAACCAAGTGCTTTTAGACACTTAAGAAACAACAACAACAACAACACAAAAATTAGCACAAATTGTACCAAAACCCTAAGATATCACACACTATAAAAAAACAAAACTGAACATCAATTGCATACTTAAAACACTACAAACATCAAATACTGAAATTAAAACATCAAACCAACATAGATAACGTTACTTAAAACATAAACATCAAACATTAAAGATAAAACCTGAAACATCAACAATAGTACCTAAAACATCTCATCTGTAAAATAACAAAATTTACAGATCCTCTTTCCTTTTCGATTGCAGCAACAGTGGGCAAACATTCTTAGACATCTAAGGAACAATAACAACAACACAAAAATTAACACAAATCGTAACAATACCCTAATATATCACACACAATCAAAAATAACAAAACTGAACATTTATTGCACACTTAAAACACTACAAGTATCAAATACCAAAATTAAAACATCACACCAACACAAATAACAGTACTTGAACCTAAACCTGAAACATCAAACATAGAACCTGAAATATCAACAACAG
The DNA here is from genome assembly GCA_032355605.1 of Rubia tinctorum. NCBI lineage: Eukaryota > Viridiplantae > Streptophyta > Magnoliopsida > Gentianales > Rubiaceae > Rubia > Rubia tinctorum. Next base: position 10,986 of record JAULKM010018952.1, read on the forward strand.
TATTTAAAACATCACATCTGTGAAAATAACAAAAATTTACAGATCCCCTTTCCTTCTCGATTGCAGCAACAGTGGACAAGCATTCTTAGAGATCTAAGAAATAGCAAAAACAACACAAAAATTAGCACAAAGCATAACAAAACCATAAGATATCACACACAATCAAAATTGAACATCAATTGCTTACTTAAGCATGAAAACACAACAAGCATCAAACTCTGAAATTAAAACATCACACCAACACAGATAACCATACTTAAAGCCTAAAACATGAAAAATCAAGCTGAAAACGAGAAACATCAATAACTGTATCTAAAACACAAAACTGAAAATTAAGAAAACTTACGAATCCTTTTTCCTTCTCGTTTGCAGCAGCAGTGAGGCAAGTCTTCTTAGACATCTAGCAAACAACAGCAGCAACACAAATATTAGCACAATTCCGTAAGAACAACTCACAAAACACAAAAAACCCAGAGAAATCCCCAAATATTACTAAGTATACCCTACAAAAACCTTAGAATATGACATGAACCAAAGAAAGTAAACAAAAATTTTTAAAAACAAAATATGCATAAAAATCATAACGAATACATTACCTGCAAAGATAAACACAAAATGAAGGTCAAATTGTGTTAGATCGTTGAAAATTGAAAGTAAAACCGGCAAAATTGCCGGAAAATGAAGCGCATCTTGCTCGCGTTCATCGCAAATCACTGTGCCTAAAAAATATGGAAGAGAACGGAGAAAAGGAGCGATCAAATTGAAGGAAAATGGAAGAAAAATGGAGAGGATTAAGAAGAAAAAAGATTCACATTGGAGAAGAAAGGAGAGGAGAGAGAAAATGTCAGAAAAATATGGGAGAAGAAGAGGAACGATTGATATTTATACCTGGAGTTAAATGTAAGTTGATGAAATTTCACATCCAGCCCTTGAACTTTTAAAACTTCAATTTGAAACCCAATGCTAATTTTTTTGCAATTTAATCTCCGGTCTCACTGTAAGACCGTCTTATACAAGACTTTGTCTTTATATTGATCAAATTGGTCAAAAACCTACATTCAAGTGATACTGGGTAAAGCATTGTAAGTTTTGAAAAAGACTGTCTCACAGTGAGAATGGGGTTCAAAGTGTAATTTACATAAGTTTTTGTAGGATATGGATCAAAATAAAATATTTATATTTTGGGGTCATATTTGAAAAGATTATGAAAGTGCAGGGGTTTGAATTTCAATAAGATTCAAGTTTTATCTTCTCCGAGGATTGGACCGAGATACCGATAATTGTTTCTGGCATTCCTCCACTTCTGCAAGCTCAATCTTTGCTGCGTGCCGCTTCCTTTCTTTACGATACCCTTCTCCTTCCATTGTTAGCTTTTTCGTTTTGGATTGAAGATTTTTGTCAGAACTAGGTGTCAGAGTTTGGATTTATGTCACCATTAATTACAGGTTTGGAGGGGACTGAAGTCAGGATTTCAGAATTTGGCAAACTGGAGGGGCATCCAACAATTGTGTGGCTACGGTCACGATGAAATCAATATTCCCAGTGAGCTTACGGTGGTCGCTGACGTTATGACATTTCATTGAACTTGTGGTGGTCATCGACACTCAATTCTAGCGGTGGCGGATGGTAGGCAGGGTTTGGGTAATTCAGGTAGGATTTAGTTAGTTTTTGAGCATGACCTATATTTTGGGCTTATTTTGTATTTTGGGTCTTATTTTTTTAATCCATATTTTAATTAGAGCCCCTCTCGTGAAGACGGTATTTCCGCAAGTTTGGTTTAAATTGAAAATTAGAAGAAATCAAGATAAAATTTTTGAGTTGCATTAATCGGGTCATAATTTTATAACTATTGCACGTTGCATAATAAATTTCCAATCTTGCAATTAAAACCTTTTACCTTTCTATAATTCTAATTCAATCTCATCCTTCTATATACATATGAAAAGACGGTATTTTCCAAAATTTTACCTTTTAATTATGTGATTTTTATTTATTTAGGATTATCTGTCAATATATTTCTTTTATGTTTTATATTTTCCATATGATTTTCACGTTCTAATTTAAAATTTCAAACTTTTGATGATTTATAAAACTATGATGATTTTTATTATTTATAGTATGATGTTTAATTTATGATTTATTTTATAATTTTATAATAAATTTTATTGAACTTGTGATGATTTATAAATGAATAATGTGTATTTGTACCCTCTTAATTCTTGTGTTTGTGCAGATATGCTCCTTAGTTTTTCGAAATTACACACATTCCACTGGTCTCATCTGAAATTTTTGTCAATGTGGTCTTTGTCGGATTCAGTTGAAATGACTGATTTATCCCTCTTTAAAAAAAAGAATAATGTGCATTCATATCCCCTATGTTCTTGTGTTTATGCAGCTATGCCCCACATTTTTTGAAAGTGCACACATGCCCCTGATCTAACATGAAAATTTGGTCAATTGTGATATTTTACGTATTTAGCTAAAATGACTAATTTACCCCTCCTTAAAAAATATAAAAGTTTAAAATCTATATTGACCAGTTTGTCCTTCCAAACCATAAATCCAAAATTCCAATTCATTCTCATTCCATTAAGAGATTTTTAGGGTTGAGTTCGAGTTTTAAAGGATCGGGAACCTTGTGCTGCAAAGAGGTCGGCAAACGCCATTTCTACTACTTCAATCCTCGCTTCTACCTCCAAGTAGGTTATATATCACTCAACCTCATCATTCTCCCTGTTTTGGATGTTTTGTGTGTTGAAATTTGAGTGTTTTAATGTTGTTTTTCATAGAGAGGTTTGAGAGGTCAGAAGGTGAACAAGATGTAAGGACAGCTTTAACTGTATTCTCACCAGACCCATCAATCATTTTTTTTATTGTGATTGGTTAACATTAAATATAATTACTAATTAATAACTATTCAATATTAATATTGATTTAAAATATTCATAATACATAAGGTATTTATTTAGTACAAAATACAGGGCGTAACTAAGTAAAATATAGGGCGTGATATAACAATCCACTTTTTATGTTGGAAATTGTAACCCTCAGCCGTCAGAAGTTAAATTCTAACTCAGTAGATATGGAACATAAATCTCAAAAGCATAGGCAGAGAGCTGTGTGTAGCTATGGGGAAGATTCAGCTCTAGGTTAGTAGATATGCAACATTGAATCAGAAGAAAAAAGGGTTCAAAGTAGTGTTGCACCTAATATTGGATATACAGCAATTTGATTAAAGCTCGAAAATAAAATTGCCAACAATCAATAATGAAAAGAATACTTGTATTAATCGATCATGCATTACAGTGTCATGCTTAATTAAAATACGAATTAATTGAAAGCAA
>JAULKM010018963.1:0-47709 GCA_032355605.1 Rubia tinctorum
TTTACCTCATTATATAGGGTTATATTTGCACTTTCAAAAACATGAAGGTTATATCTGCACTTTCGTCAATTATGTAGGGTTATATCTGCACTTGTCTCAAAATAGACAATATGAAATTATTAGAGTTGAGCTGAGTTGATTGGAGTTGAGAAAAGCTAAGCTGAGAAGAGCTGAGAAGAAATGAGAAAAGTTGAGAACAATTTAGAAGAGCTGAGAAGAGTTGGTAGAATTGAGTTGATTGGAGTTGAGAAGAGTTGAGTTGAATTGAGTTGATTGTAGTTGAGAAGAGTTGAGAAGAATTGAGTTGAGTTGATTGGAGTTGAATTACTCCTAAGTTGAACTAGATATGGTTTTATTTATGAATCACTATACCACGCCCTGTATTTTACTTGATTACGCCCTGTATTTGTACCATTAAAATACTAAATGTATTTTGATTTTATTTTAAAGAATAAGGAAATTAAATATTTAATAATAATTAAAAGGGAAAAGTGCAAAAATACCACTATAAGATTGAGAAAGTACGGGAATGACCTTGTAAAATATGAAAGTGCAGAAATAACCCAATGTTTTAGTCAAAATGTGCAATTTTACCCAAATTGAACTATTCTGGCATTGATCAAAGAAAGTCAGGCATTGACCATTTATGAAAAGACAAAAATACCCCTAAGTTTAAAACTAAAAAATTTAATGATCATTACACCTCCTAACCCTAAGCTTCTTCTTCTTCAACTTCAAACACCCAACCCTAAACCTGCTGCTTCCATCGCCACCAAGCGCCGCCGCCACCCCTCCCATAACCTTCGACACCATCCCACCCTCTACCACCCATCTCTCCCTCCCGCCAGCCACCACCAGCTCCCGCCCGCCGCCACCCCTCCCCTAACCCTCAGAAACCATTTTAAAAAACCTAGCCCGGTGCGTTACCAATCTCCAGTGCCGACGGATGATAATCTCCAACACTCGTTGATAATCTCCAATGCCGACCAAGGCCGCCGCCAATCTCTAGCGAACCACACACACCACCACCCAAGCTGGTCGCCAATCTCCAGCCGGCGTCCAAACCCAATCTCCTGGAGATGAAGAGGCGGTCTCTTGTCGGAGACGAAAACGAACAGGGGTCTCTCGCCGGAGACGAAGTCGAATAGGGTTCTCTCGTCGGAGACGAAGCTCATGGCGGCAACCCTCCGTCCACCATCCGACGCATCCACCAAGCTCGTCGATGTCCACCCTTCGTCCACTTTTGTCCACCCCGTCCACCAAGCTCTGCCATTGTCCCCCCGCCGCGTGCCACCACATCCACTACCAGCCCTCTCTGGTTCCGCCCCTACTCACCTCCGCCCGCTCTCCCCGCTGCACTCCACCCTAGCCCCGCTGTCGCCCAAATCCGCCGCCGCTGGTTAACCCTACATCCGCCTCTCTCTTGCCTCTGTCCGTTTCGTCGCTGCTACTATTGCTACATTCGCCTCTCTCCCGCCTCCATCCGCCTCTCTCTCGCCTCTGTCCGCCTCTCTCTCGCCTTCGTCCACTCCGTCGCTGCTACTACTGCTACATCCGCCTCTCTCTTGTCTCCATCATCCTCTCTATCACCTCCGCTCGCTGGCGAATTTGACACGTTGGTAGTGTTGGAAATAAAGGGGCACGGCGGTGGTGGTGGAAAGAAATCAAGAAGAAAAGGATAAAGAAAGGGATGAGAAGCAATGTAATGGTCATGAGTATAATGGGATTTTCTTATTTATTTTATTTTTGAATTTTTAAATCAGGGTTATAATGGTCATTTCACCTATGTTCGACCAATTTGGATGTTGACATTTTGGTCAATGAAATCCAGGGTTATTTTTGCTCTTACAGATTTTACAAGATCATTTCTGCACTTTCGACCCATAGGGTTAAAAATGTACTTTTCTCTAATTAAAAATTAATTTTAAACCCAATAAAATTTTCTTGATGGCGGTGGTATTATTTGTTGGCGGTGGCGGCATTATTGTTCTTCGGTCGTGGTGTTCGTTGGTCACCGCTGTGGGGCTCTACCGATGGTGGTTTACTTCTAGTCTTTTCCGGCGTGGTCTGGGTGTCTTTCCTGGCCAATCGAGCGACGTTTCATATCTCTTCTTCGGCGCTTCAGATCTCTTCTCCGACGTTTCAGATCCCACTCTCGTTGACCCGCCCTGGCCTCACCTCTTCGACCCGCTCTCGTCGCCTTGCTATCGTCGGCCCGTTCTCGTCTCCCCCGCCCGAATCTCGCTCCTCTCGGCTCTCGTTCCCCCCGCTTGAGAGCCGCTTCACGAGAACCATCAGCGACAATCAGCCAATGAGAAGGTGGGACTGGGTTCGGGATGACGAGGAAAGGATCGGATGAGACTGGGCTTGGTAGATTCGATTCTCGGCGGTGGAGGTAGCAGTTCCGACGGGTGGCTTGGGACAAAGGTGAGGCTGGGCTGGGGTCGAAGGAGCTGGGGATGGAGGGTTGTTTCCTGCGGATTTGGGCTGCTGATGGGAGGGATTATAGTTGGGGTTGGGAGGGGCTGGATGTTTTCGGCGATGGCGCCGACTGATGAACGGCGGCAGTGGTGGTGCCAGAAAGGGAAATCAAGGGAGAGGGGTTTTTTAAGTTGAAATTAGTATTATAAATGTATATACATATTAGGGTGTAATCTCTTAAATTCAGGGCGTGTTTAACACCCTTTTAGAATGGAATGCTTATATAACCCTCAGTTCTTTGTTATGTGTAAATATAATCCCGAGTTTTTTAAAAGTGCGGTTGTACCCAAAGTTATAAAGTGAGCGAATAAATTAGGAGGAAAAAAGTGGGCACTCAGGTATAAATTTACATATTTTGGCCGACCATGAGCATATCTACACTTTTGAAAATCGACCATGGATATATTAACAATTTTAAAAAACTGACGGTTATATTTGCAATTTCTAAAGAAACGAGGTTATCTAAGAATTTTACTTCACCCTTTTATTTTGGATAGAAGGAAGAGTAGCATAGAGTAGTATAGCATCTACAAGAGAGAAACAATATCTGTGGGTGCAAGTATTGCGTTGAGCAATCAAGTGTATCTGACAATAATGTCTGAGAGGCTGACTATGCAACAGTATTATTAGCAGTATGTGGACAGGTCGGTACAGTGCAGTGGCTCCATTCCCCGTGCACCCCCGCTCCTGCTCCCCATACTCCGACCTCTGTACCTCAACTACGTACATCTACGTGGATCATTGTGGAGTAGGATTCATTCATTTAATTGTGACATATTTTCATTAAATTTATGTGCTTAAGATATGTTTAATGATTTATTTTACTTTTACTTTTTCTAATTTGTTCCATAAAATTAATATCTTCTAATATATTATAGAGCCTATCTCTTGAAAGCCATTTTTTTCCATAAGTTACGGAAAAATTAAAATTTAAACTACAAATTATAATAAATCAAGATAAATTTTTTGGATTCCATTAATCGGGCCATAGACTTATAACCACTACACGTTGCATATTAAATTTTTTTATATTGAAACTAAAACATTTTACCTCTCTATAATTCTAATTCAACTCCATCTTTCCATATGTATATGGAAATGCGGTCTTTTTCAAAACCTTGCTTATATTATAATAATAATATAAAGTGAAGTATCATAATTAAATAAAGAGAGTTTTACGAAATGCGGTATTTTCTTAAACTTATAGACAATCCACTGTATTTTTTAAACCTTAAATGGTGTAATTTATTATATAAAATTTAAATATTATAATTTAAAAGTTAAAACAAGTAATAATGTGTACTTGAATGTGAAAATATAAAAATATAGAATGTAATTTTTAATTTTTTTAAAATTTAGTATGTAATTTAACAAAAATAAGTGATCAAACTAGAATTTTTTTATGTGGGGGAATTTCTATATGTGGGGGTGAGGGTCCAATGATTTATTGACATGTGTACATGTGTTGAGAAATTATTAACATTTTTTGGTTTTCAATTTCTTTTATCTTTTTTTTTTCCATTATAACATTTAACATATGTCAATAAACCATTGGACCCTTAACCCCACATAAAAAAATTTCTGCTAACCTGTACATAACTTTATGAACATGCCGCATGTTGGGAGACATACTCTTAAATAATATGTGAGCATAATCATTTCTCCAATTTATTGAATTATTTTAATAAGAAGTATTATTAACAAATTTATGAGTATACTCATTTCTCCAATTTATTATTGAATTATTTTAATAATAAATATAATTGATAAACAGAAATTTATCCATTAGTATATTAATAAGCATTGAATAAATTTGTTGCCCTATTATGTTCTCCAGCAAGACAAACTTCACTTGGCCCTTATTGTTGCATAAGTTTTGATTATTTTTTAATCCTTTTCCTCTTGACGAAGGAAACGTTAGGAGACTCCAGAAAATTCTTTCAAGCAAAAAAATGATGGTTGCACTCAACACGACCAATCTGCTGTGGTATATCAATTATATATGTCTCAAAAATGATTACAGATTCAATAAAGTATGATTTTAAAGGTAGAAATTTTGTATCATTTCAGCATGGACACGACAAACTGAGCGCCCAAACTGAGTCTTGATCAAAGCACAAAATTCAATAAATCTAGAAGTTACATCCGACTTAGCAACTAATGAATGTTGGGTATCTCTTCAAATCTCAAATATTGATTAATGAGGAGGTCAAGAGTTTTTTTGGTTCATGAATAGGCAATTCAAGGGTTATTCATGAATTAAGAAATTCAAGAGTTTGTTTAATAATTTTGAAGACTCTTGACTGCACTTGAACTCTTATAAATAAATGGAGAGTTAGAATTGTTAGGTGTGAGTTTGGTAGACAGCTGTTTTGGTTTTCAAATCACCCTTCTGTATCTGTAAGCTATGGGAACAATGTAGTCCCTTCTGTATCTTTAATCTGGGCCGGGTGATCATGCGTGATGTAATGCCTGACATATGTCATATGTCTGATCCATTTGAGTAATAAGATTAATTTGTTTTAGGTCGTGGAGGTAGCCAACATGTTTGGTGAACCACGTTAGAATCAGTGTTATGTGTTTCTTGCTTTCTTTTCTTTATCTCGAGCTGCGCAAGGGGATTAATTTTTCCAACAATAAATAAACCCAAACAACTCGGGAATAACAATAAACTATAGTTAAAAAATTAAATGCACCACTACAAGATGGTGTTCTATAAGGATCCCAAACATCACATTGTATTAATTCAAATAATGAACTAGCATTTGAAGAATTCAAAGGAAAACTATGTCTAGTCTGTTTTGCTCTGTGACACATAAAACAAGGAACAAAGATATTATTTGTGCTAAAATCAAGAGTAGAAACAGAAGACAACATTGTAGAGGAAGGATGTCCAAGACGTTGATGCCATAAATCGGATGACAAAACTGAAGCAACTGTCGGAATAGACTGCAGGATATAAGGACGAACACATGTATCCAACATACGAAGCCAATATACCCCCCTATTGTTCACCAACGCCAATATGTCCTCATACTGATTTTCTGTAAAATGCAATAATTTTCAGTAAACAAAACTAGACATTTTAAGGCATATAACAATTTAGAGCATGATAATAAATGGCACCACAAAGTAGGTATGTAGAGCACATGAGTGAGAGTAACATCTCTAAAGCAAATAGAACCATATTGTGTAGCAGATGACACAGATCCATCAGGTAGTATAACAATCACAACAGCGATAACAGTAGTAATATCAGTAAGTGAACCCTTGTTACTAGTCATGTGATATGAGGCTCCTGAATCAAGTATGCATGGTAAAGTAGACTTACCTGACCCATGGTCCGACACAACATTAAACTGATTAAATAAATACAGGGTCGTACTGCATTGGTCATTAGTCAAAGCAAGACCAAAATCAGATTGGGTAGGGGCACTGTTAGACGCCGCCATCACAAAACCTAGCGACGACACCGCAATGCCGGCGAATGGCGGTGGAGGCCGGCGGACGCCTGTAACTGAAACACCGTTCCCAAAGGCGACAATCAGCTGAGCTGGCGTCGTCTTCTTGGCGGTATTTTCTCTCTCCCTCATCTCCGTGAACCATTCTGGATAGCCCGTGAGCTTGAAAAAGGTAGATTTGTCGTGACCCTTGCGATGACAATGCGTACAGGCAAGATTCTTGCAATCAAATGTAATGAGAGCTACTGTTGAAGAACCCGAAGGTGGTGGGAGTCGTGCAACATATGCCAGAGAGTCCGTTGAAGGCTCGCGAGACCGAATAATGGCTTTGTGATTCTCATCCTGATCAAAAAGAACATATACACGCAGGACAGGTGGCCGTGAATCAAGAGTCATGATGTTAGATCGCAAGGTGTGATAGCCTTCATCTAGACTGAGGATAAATTGATATATCATATCTTCATCTCGTTCTTGGAAGGCAGAAGCAGCGTGGTTGCATATGTACAGTGGTTTGAAAGCTTCACATGTTCAAACTAAAGAAGGCCGAAGAGAGTTGTAATCATCAAACATCTTCTTCAGTTTTCCAGAATAAATGGCAAGAGAATGAACATTGTACTGCCATTTCTCTATATCATCACGCATAAGCAGAATTTTTGGACCATTACCCAGAGTAAATCGTGCTTCAAGATCATCCTACAATTCCTTAACTATGGAAAAATAGTTGGTAGAAGAACACAATGGTGGATCAACAGTCTGTAAGATCCAACGAACAAGAGTAGCATTAACTCCAGGCCAATCATGTGCATCATGATGATCATCCGGGGGGTTTGGTAATGGTTCCATTAATGAAACCAATCTTCTTCTTAGCAAGCATAACACTACAAATCGCAGAGTACATTCAAGATAATTTCCTTCACCCTTCAGTATGATGTGACAGATTGACAAACCGAGACCGTTAGAAGGACCAAAGCAGTAACGAGAGTTCACAGATCGACCAGCAGGTACAGATGACCCATCGCCATATTGCAATTGCAACTGTTTGAGTAAAACTGCAATAAGGTCGATGGTATTACGTTTCTGTAGTTTATAGGCCTCATATTAAGTAGTGATGCGAGCACGTTTGGCGGCATCACAGGCATCTTGAGTTTCATGATTTTCCATAGCGAGAAAATCAGATTAGATCGGCAGCAACCAAGGAAAACCAGTGGCAAATCGGAGACGAGTAGTGCGATGACGTGTGACTTGTACAACGGCGACGCGTGATCGTCAGCTGGGCGCGTGATCGGCGCGCACAAGAAAATTGGCAGAGACGTCGGGTGATCGCAGCAACCGGGATGCTGGCAGCGGCGATCATAGGATGGCGGTTGGAAAGTGGCAACGGTTAGCAGGCGGCGGCACATGTGAAGACGTGCGGCTGGAGGCGACAGCAGCGGCAACTCGAGAGCAGTGAAAATTTTCTTTTTGCGTTTCATGATTTTAGGCTTTGATACAATGTAGAAAATAATGAAAATAATGTGTGATTGTATTCATGATCTGTGGTACATTATGTAGAGGTAAAAAAGATGTATACAGAAAATGAAATTTAATCTAATTACAATTCAAGTAATATTTATATTCCTTAAACCATCAGTTCACAACCTGCAAATCAAAACCAAATCCGTCAGATTTGAATCCGATAACACAAAACACAGGATTAAAGATCAAGATCAAGCAGTTACATGAACAAAGGGGTGATGGTGGAAGCAACCAACAGAAGAAAGGAAAATACATGTGGCAAGTACAGCGCAAAAGTTGTGGTTGGATACGCTAGAGAAGGTCAAATGACTATAGCTAAATGTGCATATTCTGAAGAGGGGGATTGGTTGCATGGTGCGGCTAAAATAAATAAATTAAGACATTGCAATTGACAAAGAATTAAAGAATATTCCATCTGTCCCACCACTATTAGCATATTTAATTTCTTTTACAGTTTTCAATGATCATGTTTGACCTTCAATAACTTTAGTTACATGTAACAATTTCACATAAATAATTAATATTTAGAAAATAGATGTTAAAACGAATCTAATAATATCTCACATGATATATTTATTTTAAATATATTAGCTCATATTTAGAGCGCGAGTTCCCTCACATTTTTCCTCCAAAAACCCTCCCAACACCTTCATCTTCAAAATTCTTCATAAATCTCTCATAGATTCTCACTCACATTGCTAAATGTTCTAAAACCCTACTTTTCTTCATCTCTATGACATATTCTCTGAAGAATCAACACCAACAAGCTATGGTTTGGGTTAGGGTTTTCACAGGGTGAAGCAAATGGTCTACCTGGATCGTTTCAACATCAAGTCCCCATCTATTGTTGGAAAGGTAAAAATAAAAGTGTTGGTGTTGTTTTTTTTGATGTGATTAGCTTATGAATCACAAACCCTTTTTAGTGTTCTTCCTAAGATATATGTAGATGGTGTGTGTCATTATGATCCACTTATAGTTTCCTATTATGTAATGTCTTCTATTGTGTTATAGTGATCTCAAAGTGGAATACATTAATTGTCCATAGGTACTCTAATGTCAAGGAAAAGGGCTCGAGAAGAATCAACAGGTTCGCTCGAGGGGCTCCCTGATACAACTAGCGATGAAGATGGTGAAGAGGGGTCGACGAAGGTCGTCGTAGCTAGAACACACTGTAGAACTTTAGAACGTAGAATGGCAAGGAAGGAGTCAACATTGTTAACATTCGACCAATGGAGAAAATGTTTGTCTGAAGAGCTTGCTAAGTAGTCGAGTTGGGTAGGCAAAGTGGGTAGGACAAGGGTAGACATCAAGTACAATAATTGGCATGAGGTCCCTAAAGAATACAAAGACGTCCTTTGGACATAATGCAAGGTACCCACTAGCATTTCTTACTTTGTTTATGCTTCTACCTTTATCCTTACATCTAGTGTTCATATAAATTGAGGTACATGTACTTGATCTTGATTTTGTATAATTTTTATAGAGTCCATTTGAGATCGATTGTCCGGATTTGGATGATTTGAAGAAGAAAGCAATGGCCATGGTGTCAAAGAGTTGGAGAGAACACAAGTACACTTTGTCTAGAAATTACATATCTCTAGCACAAAGGGTGATCATCCATGGTTGACCTATACGCATATTCAACCAGATAGTTGGAAAATTCATAAGAGGAGAACCTTGGATAATGAGAAAAATGTAAGTGATTTTAATTATTTTTATTTGTCTCTAGATATTAATTTGATTGTGACATCCTAAAAACTAGGGTAAAAGGGCATAAAAACAAAGTAATGCATTGAAAAACAAAACACCTCATCAGAAGAGCCGCAGTGGATATGGATTAAGGACCCTTGAAATAGTGAAAGAACATTTTGAAAGGGATATTCAAACTGTCATCGATGGGGGAGATGCGCGAGGAAGAGGCGAGGTCGTAGGTCACTCCGATCGATGTGCAAGAGATAGATATGTGTGATCTCTTCTTGAAGAGCCTACACAACAAAAAAGGTGGGTACGATAAACCTCTGATCGTTGAAGTCGAGGAACGAGTGGTAAGACTTCATTTATTCATTCTAATTAAACGGGTATGATATTTCATTTAATTACTATTCATGGCACCGTATTTCGTGTTCAGGCAAAGTTAAAGCAAGACCAATTGGAGGGCCGATTCATTCCATCGGGTAAGCACGATATCCTTTTTGAAGCTACAAATAAACCCGACCATCCCGGTCGTTCCATAGGAATGTGATCATTTTTGTCCCAAAAAGAGGTATTTGGGATAGTTTGAACCTACGATCAGGCTAAACCATCGAGAGTCAATGTGTTGCAGAAAGAACCCTCGTTACAGACAAGCTGATAGAGCAATAAGAAATATTGATTCGAAAGTTGGTTAAGCATACGCGGCTACCTTTACCTGAGAACTTGGATGAATTGACACCCAGTTGGACGCCACCATCTAGAGGATCAGGAAACTCTCCAGAAGAAGTGGAGATGAACCAACAACCTATTATTGATCCCCCACCACATGAAGAAAATAACATTGTCAATGCCATTGTGTCATCCCAAAACAAAGTTGGTCAAATTAAATTATTTCATTCATACGTATTATATTACAAATTTATTTTACAATATGTATGTTCTCCCTCACAATGTAGACATTGAATTTTGTGAGCTATACATTGATCGAGGTGACAAGGGTAGGCCACTACACGTTATCGACGAAATTCTACACGAGTCGATGCGGTATCATCATTCCGTTCCAATTGCTGATGGCATTTGTAGAGTTTCAATGGAAAATCCAAAGGTCCTCAATGCCATATTACCAATTGCGGAAGGCGACTACAAACGAGTGGATCCGCATGGGGAATGTTCTCTCTATGGCCTCGTTGCCTCATTTACGCGGACCCGATCAAAGATTTTCATTTGAAGGAGACACCAATGACAACGTCTAAGATAATCGTTGAGGCAGAAAAGAATATGGAACTCCCTATCACCCGAGCACATGCTATTAAGGAGTCACTGCATTTCGTGAGGGTCTTATATGGTTTCATGTCAAACACCAAAGGAACTCAACTTACTTATTCTCGAGTGATGAATGTGTATTCGGTCAGAAGCAAGAAATCATGAATCAAAGGCGGTTCACTGAATAACTGCCTTTAATTGTGCACAATTAAATGCGTTTATGCAAAAGTGACTTCTTATGTGATAGGTTCTGGACTCGGTACTGGGATACAAATATGGTTCTGACTTAGGAACCTTTATAGATCAAGGCCGTTGAAAGGACGAGTACTGTTACGCATTTCATAGCTTCCTCTGATTGTTGTTCCGAGTTCGCAACCAATTCTGGACAATTGGTCATCAGTCCTTGCTTCCTTTGTTGCCTCATTACCCTGCTATAATATGCCATACCACCTTTTTTGCTATTAAAAATCTGTACACACACTTAAAAAAAATGAACGCAAAATAATTTTGCACTCATTAAATTCTTCTAGTACAGATAATTTAAGATATGGACAAAATATTTTATATAAAAAAAATAGAGTTCCAAGCATCTCCTACGGAAGGCCTACAACATGTCACACATATGAGCATCGTTTGAGGCAAGACATCTTTGACTCATTGAAGGCTCACTCATAAGCACGTTGTTTCTTCTCAAGCTTCCATAAACGCTCCCTAGTTGGCATACTTGGTTGAGAACATGTCTGAGGCAATTCTTCATGGTCTTCATAAATCTAGGGTCAGACTCCTCTGTAAAATCATTTTTCAAATAACAAATTATTAAAATATAAGTCTTTAATGTACATATATTTTAAAAACAATAAATGTACCATCTTCAACCCTTGCTCTATTGTGAGGTTCAGCCACATCTATCATTCCGTGACACCAATTGTTCTCACACAATATCCTTTTTTCTTCACAAAGTACTGCTTGTCGAAGTACTTGAAAGCCTTCTTCTCCCCATGAAAAGCCAACCCGTTCATGCCATGCAAGATCAACGTAATCAAGTTGCCATAAGGAGTATTCTTAATTAATCTCTTCGATGTAGCCACACACATCATGTGCTTAAAAATTGTGCTGCAGGGATTAACTTTACCCCCCCATAATGACATAGTAGAACATCATAAGAGTCAAGTAATTTGGCTCGGTGATTGATCGGGAGTGGGTACTATTGATCAAGATATTATATTGTACACAATACGTTGGTCTATTTTGAGTTCCTTTACATCAAATGATTCCAGTCTACCTAGATCATGAGGATTGCGTCTAAAGTACTTCACACTACACACAATAGGGTCAATACTAGGATATTCATCATCAAGCGGCCATTTCTCCCTATGATAAACTTCATCTAAAGGCCCATCCTCCACTTGGGGGTAAACATCTTCTGGTCCCTTGTAAGGGCATTCAATTAGTTGATTGATAATTTACTGGCTAATTTCAACATTAAACCCGTTCACCCTAGTCCAATAACTACCCTCAGCCTCAGCCTCAGCCTCGTGCAAATTGGCATAAAATTGACACATCTCATCAAAGTAAGCCCACTAGTAGAGAGCCGTCAATTAAAGGCAGCAGGTAAAGGCGGTTCTCCAAAAACAGCCTTTAATTGACGTTTCCGAGCTCGAAAACATACTTCGTGTCTCTGAATTTTGGTTTTAGGTCATTTTTGTCAATTGATGGCGGATTTTCAATAACCTCATTTAATTAGGGTTAATTAAAGTTGGTTCAAGGTATAACCACCTTTAATTAACCTTAATTAAAGATGGTTATGTCAAACCGCCTTTAAAATTGATACTTTCCGAGTTCACAAACTAGGAACGAATCTTTTCCGAACTCAAAAAATATGTGGTTTCCATGGCTCAAAGAGCAGATACACTTTGAGAGTTTGTACGTGGCCATTTTTCGAGTTCGGAAAACATTATCTTTAGAAAAACACACTCATTTTATTATGTGAAACCAAAACTAAATATTGAAGTCAACAATCAATAGCCATCTCCAATAAGAATAGAACTTGATTTCAACATTCAAATTAAATAGTCATGTAATAGTCATCAAACATTCACAAAAATTCATCATCAAATGGAACATAAATTCATCATCCAAATTGTCATCTCCGATAATAATAACACAATAAAGCTTGGAAAATTCATTCTTCGACATCTTCAATGTCAGCGGTTGAAGTTGATTGGTACAATTGTTGTCGGGAGGACGATGCTAGGTGGGGCTCATATGGCCGGTGAGATTTTTCAAGGAATCCTATCTTCACTTCATGGCGCAAAATTCCATGCGCATCCATTTGTAGCAATTTTTGAAGCCTTTCAAGTATGAATTTTCAGTGCCTACAAAGTATAGTGAGCAAAATATGAATTATTTAAACAATAAATAAAATAAAGACAATGAAGCAAACTAAATCGATGTAAACTAATTTCTAACTTACCTTCCTCAATTTGTGACCTCTTGCTCTGCTCGGGCGCTTAAGTGGGTTTAACATACCACTTACGATCGATCAACACCCATCCTTTGGTCTCGAAGTAAGTTTTGTTAAGATACTTCGACCCCTTTTCCTCCCCTTGTAAAACCAAACCCTCAACATTCTTTAAAATACGAGTGATTAGACTCCCATACAGTAGGTGGGTCAACACCTTCTTCGACGTCGCAAAATACAACGCATGCCTAAATATAGCCGCGCCGGGATTGATTTTTCTACCAGAATTATCAAATATAATAACATGAGCGTTGTGTAATTAGGCTCAGTCAAGTACCTGACCGAGGGCACCAAACTCCCATTTATGATCTCATACGTGATACATTTATCTATGCTCCATAGGGTTAGGTCAAAGGTCTCGGGTTTGCCTAAATCCAATATATCCCGGTGGAAGTACCTCTCACTACACTCGAACGGGTCAATGTAAGGATAATAAAAATCTGGAGGCCACTTCTCTTGATGGTAGCAATCATCTAACGGACCATCGAGATCCTCTGGGAAAACAAATTCCGGGTGTGTATGGGCAGTCTAACAACTTGTTAATAATCCATCCATTAACCGGGATATATTTTCCTCCAACCTTTGTACTGTAATCCCCATTCCCCAAATCACACATATTAGCATAAAATTGGCAAACATAATCAAAATATGTTTTTTCATCACATGAAAGCAAATTTTCGACATGTTGTTCACTAAAAGGTTTGAGGGGCTCGACCAACCCTAAATCATGGTACTCATTGAAGTCGACAAGATACGTATCTAACAATTTTCCCTTCTCACGTGATGATTCATGCCTATTTTGAGCAAATTTATAGATGAACCTTATGTCATCGAAATCGGTATTGTCTCTGGTTGAACGAGATCTCGGGTTTCTGCTGCTTGAACCTGCCCATGCCATGACAATATGTAGGTTTGTATAGCAAGAAGTTGGAAAATTTTGTTTGTTTGTGAGTTCGTAACTAGCTAGGGTTTGTGGATATGGGATTAATTGATGAGAATTGAATCGACCAGTGTTTTTTATATACTTGATATTTTTCGAGTTTGGAAATAATGGTTAGTCTCTAAATAGTAAGGAGAAAAATTATTTCTGAGTTCGGCAATAATATTTCTTGGAATAAATGGCCTCTTTCAATTTTCCAAAGGCGGTCCGAAAAGGAGGTACAGACTCGGAAAGTCAATTTCCAAGCTCGGAAAATGATATCAAGCGTACATATTGCAAGTTAAACGAATTGTTTTCTTAGCTTGGAAACATATTTGACCCTTAAAAACAAAGGCAAGATACAATTCCAAGCTCGGATAAGTGTCTAAAATTTTTGCACTCCAAGTCAATTTCTGAAGTTAAATGCTACACAAATATCCATAACATGTACCTCCAATTTTTTATAAAACCAAAACATTTTCAATCACCAAAATCTATACATTCTCAAACCAAGTCCAATTTTCGATCAATCAAACACAAGAATCCAAACATTATCTAATAAAATGCAATCCAAATTCTCAAAAGCAATCCTATTTCTCAAATCAAGCAGATATAATAAAAAAGATATAAGTCTCCCAAGGGTTATTCAAACTCTTCTACCCAACCATTTTATCAATAACAGAGTCCCCACCCTCATCTTTGGCCCCAATGTTGTCTTCAATGGCTTGACCCCCCTATTTCCATCATCCTCGCCATGATCACCATCATCTTCATCTTCACTCTCTGAGAATACCGGCTCAAAGTTAGGCGGCTCATCATCATTGCTCAATTGCAGATGGAGGCCTTGGGATTCCATGAACGCAATGTGCTGGGAATGGACACGGGTCAACATCTCCTGTGCTTCAGTCATGGTCGCACACATACAGTTGAAATACTTGGTCACCCTAGCTTTCCAACCACCGGCGATATCTGTAAATCAATACTAAACCACATTTATTGGTTAAAAATTTCATATATACTATTTGAACTAAAATGACAAGAATAATTAAAAAAAACTTATCAGGTGAGGGAGCTCGATGCCTCGTCTAGTTTTGCATCAGCTTCGCGAGCTCTCTTGGAAATTTCAGCCCTTTCACCGGGTATTGAACGAAACTCCCACTTGCCGTCGAAGCTGAGACCAAGCTGCTTTAGTTGGAACCCCCTCTTGTCGTAGTATTCCATCCTAAGAGCCTTGTCCTCTGGAATAACACCCACCTTCTTCAGTATAGCGGTTATCAAACCACAGGGAGATCTTTCTTCTTCGTTTGTGCCGCTATCAACATGAATGAGATGATGGAATACCCAAGATTTATTATGACCCCCTCCATGACATAGTAAACAACATCAGGTTAGCAATGGTCGACTCTCAAGTGTGGCCACCCGTTGGCAGAACATTGACACATATCCATTCATACACTAGGCACTTCTCTATGATCAACACTGTGATGTCATAGCTCTATGCCTTTCTCGCATCACTTCTCGCTCTTCTAAAATATTTACTAGCCATAGCGACCGGACAAAGTGGGGAAGTCTCGCTCATCTCTGGCCAAACATGTGTGTGATACATTTCTAGGGGACCATTGGGGTCACCGGGCCTTAATTTCTTGGGGGTGGTGTAGGGGGACTCTAGGGCTGCGTTAATTGTATAAATAGTACATATATGTCTTTCCCATTAATCCTAGTCAAATCACGATCATTCCTACTTTAACCCGAATTCACATAAAATTGTATCACTTCATCCACATGAACAGGTTCATTCATACACATTAGTTTTTTTAAATGTTGGGTTTTGAAATGTGCGAGCAAATAGTCTAAGCTTAATTCTCCTATGGACGAAGCTAATATAACCTTCGAATTTGTAACTCTTCTCTTTGAAAATACAACACACCTTTCCTCGGCTGCATCGTTGAAGAATATAGGGGGCTTTTAAATCTTCGTGACTGCACTAGGGTTCCGATCGCTTGGCTTTGATTTCATGCCCTTGCCCTTGATTCTCATTGTGAATAGATGTAGGGTTATAGAGATTTTTTTTGACTTGGGGGTTTTTGAGTTGCCACTATAGGGTTTGATTAGGGGATTCGAAGGAAAAAGTTTCAAAACTTAAAAACCAGTCTGGCCTATTGTACTATAGCAACGGGGACTTTCTGAGAATGGAAAAGTGATCGTAGGTGTTTTCCAACTTTGGAAACTACTCGCATCGCGAAAAAAATATACATTTGGGCTTTCAAATGGGCATATATTACCCATTTGAACGAACATGCACTTTCCTACCATATCCCTCTCCTCACAAAACTCCCAAACCCTAAACCCACTACAATCCCTTCCATTACCATTTGAAGATTTCATTGGTTGAATTTGAAGGTATGTTTTCTTTCCTATTTCTCATCTAATCCAAATTCTCATTGTAATTTTTGTTCTTGTAAAGGGATTTGTTTGATGTGTAGGTATGTGCTATGAAGGAGTATTTCATATCCTTTCATTGATCAAAAAGGTAAATCCATGCTCCAATATTTGGCTAGGGTTTACTATTTTGGAACTAAAATCACCAAAATAAAAAATTTAGTGTCATGATGTTAGCTAGGGTTCACATTGTGTCATTGAATGAGTTATATTTTAGGTGACCTTTTGTTATTAAGCACGATTTGTGTATTATATAATGGCTTTGGTGCCTAAATAGTGTTGGATGATGAAATGATGCATTGGATTTGACTCGTACATGTTAGGTTTCTACATTTATTGATTAACTTAAGTATTTGAATGGTTAAATTTTATGGAACATACTATTTTGCTAAAACTCCTATGTTTAATTAGTCTTCTATGTACACAAGCCCTAATTTTTTTTCTATTCTAAGTTTATAAGGAATTTTGGGTTTTGTTTACATATTAGTGAATTTAATTATCCTTTATGGAGTTAAGGAGTGATGTTGAAGACCAATGAAGATGTGAGCAAGTGAATCAAGCCAAAATGTTGATCTATACCTTGTGAGTGAATTTAATAATTTCATTTCCAAATTCAGTTTTTATTGCTAGGACATTTATTTCCAAAAGAACTTACTTTCAAATTCTCTAGGTACACTTCCAACCGCAAGGAATAGGAATCACTACTCACAAGATGATATCAACAATGAGTGGAATTCATTGGTGATTGCAAATAATGCTCAATCGGTTCGCAATAATGGGGAATCGCGATATGGGTAGGGACACTGCAATTAGCTAAATATTGAGCCTGAGACATGTCAGAATAGTGTTGTAGTGATTTCTAATGCTATGTATAGAGTATTGCTCGGTTAGTGTTATCTTCAGATTTTTGTTTAGGTTCAACATATATCTTGTATTGTGTATAAATTGTGCCTCTGTGTCAATGATGTTTTCGTGCCGGGAAAATTAATGAAATAAAATTTATCCCACAAGAGAAGAGTGTATTTCTGAATCCAGAAAGTCTTTCTTCTCTTTGTTTTTAATTTCCATTGGTCAGAATGCCATTTTCAAGTACAGAAATATAAAAAAAGAAACATTTTCTGAGTCTAGAAATAGAATTTCATTTTTCAAAGACCCGAAATGAAGCTACTGTCCATTTTTAACTTGGAATTACATTTTTTTACGAAATCGTAAACATCTGTACTGTATGCTGGGGATAAGCAATTTTTTGAGTTCAGAAACTATTTAAAGGTGGTTCCCTGCCTTAATCAAAGGTGGTTTTTAACTTCCTTCGTTACCTTGTTTTAAAGGCAATTCACGGAACCGCCTTATTTTCTGATCAATTAAAGGCGGAACCATTTAAGGCACTTAGAAAGTGCCTTTAAATTGCCAATAGAACCACCTTTAATAGACCTCTCCTACACTAGTGACCGGTTCATTCAAACTAGGAATTTTAAGGACATGTTGATCTTCAAAAAACCTAACAGGATCCTCTAGCCCTGTGCTCTTGCACACACTCAAATGTATAACACAGAAATCCAATAATTTTCCTAAGTCCCTGAAAGCATTGAACCTAGTTTGATCTTCGAGAGAAACAAACCTAGATTTGTAGCCCAGATTCCTTGGGTTGCTTCTTCTCTTGGATTTGGAACGACAGCCTGTAACTCGTGCATTTGGATTTGAAGAAGACATGATGTGAGGAGATGTTCCCCCGTGTGTTAAGAGTTTGAATTTTAGTGCAGACTGAAGTTCCATTGTCTGAAATTGCTTAGGGTTCTTAGAATGAACCCCGATTTGGGTTTTTTTAAATAGAATAATGGGTTCCGAGCTCGGAATCATAGGACCGATTTTTAGTTCCTAATAAGGAACCCTTTCACGACCTTTTATTGGATTTAATAAAAAAAAGTATTCAAATCGTCAATATTGGCAGATTGTTTCCTGACTATTACAGATATCCTAAACAGAAGATGTTCAAATCCTATAACTATTACATTTCAATATTTTTTTAAAAAAATCCATGACCAATCAACCTAACATTTCTTCAATCTCGAAGTCGGTTTTCTCAAGGTCAGCATCTCCGTCCTCAGCGTGTTCAATCTCTGTCTCATCATCCTCGAAATAGTTGGGCATAAAGTTGGGCATACCCTCATCGTCACTAAGCACAATATGGAGTCCGATTGATTCGATAATTTTTTCATGTATGGCATTGGTCGTGGCTGGATCTGCATTAGCGTCACTGACTTCACTTCAAAGACATGACATGTACCTGTTGAAGGTACTTATCCATGAACCTTGGCAAACTAAAAAATACAACAGTTGTCAAAAACATATTAAGGGAAGTTGAAAAAGGAAATATATTTCAAATTGAAAAACTTTCAATACTCACGAGATGAAGATGATTCTTCCTTCTCCCTCGCGGCTTCCCTCCCTCTCTTTGCTTCCCTAACGGACGATCCGGGAATTGTGCGCTGTACATATACACGTCTTCATTCAATCACAAATTCTTATGGTCAAACCTAGCCTCATCATAGTACTCTAACCGCAATGGTTTGTTGACGAGCACAATCTTTCACTTCTTGATCAACGCGGTGATCAAGTCATCATACGAAAGATCTTTCTTCTTTCCCACCGCGACCTTCAACATATACATTAAAATCGTATAGCCTGGGTTAAGCTTCACACCTTCATCACGTAGTAGAATAACATAAGGTTTCCTATTGTAAGCTCACATGCATGGCCCCTTGACGGTAGGAAATTTTGACAAATCCACTCATAAACCAACCTATCCTCAGTAGACAACACTCCCACATCGTAACTCTCTGCCTGCCTGAGTACTGATCCCGACCTATTGAAATATATTTTAGCCATAGACACTGGGCACAACAGGGTTACCTCTGTGACCCTGAGTCAATTCCGTTGATGGAAAATTTCTATAGCCCCCCCCCTCATCGACATGCTTCAATTTAGTAGGGTCAGTGTTCTCGCAACCTAGGGCATAATTTATTGAATACTTTGTAATGGGTATTGTCGCACCGTTTACGATAGTCTGGTACTTATTACTACTACATTGTCCTAAATTAGCATAAAATTGTAGGACCTCATCATAATGGACGGATTCATCTAAACTGAGTAACTTCTTAAAATCTAATTTCTCAAATTTACTAATCAAATGCCCTAGAACTAGTGGCACGACATCCGATGGACGAATAACTTTTGGATTATTGCATTTTCTGTGACTGAATGCCACATACCTTTGCTCGGCACCCATATTGAAGAATCTTTCTGTGGGTTCAGGTTGGTCTTGAGTTGGTTGTGGACTACTTGTTGAAACATTTCCATGTCCACCGCCCGAATTACAACCGCGATATTTAGGACCCATTAGCTAGTTGGTTAGGAGAAAAATTTATAAGGATTACGAGTTTGAAAATGTAAAGGAAATTGGAATTTGGGGATTTAGGGTTTTGAATTAGTTAGGAAATCCGATTCCAATTTTTTTTTGATATATAGGAGATTGAGTTTCGAGCTCGGAACCAAGTATGCCATAATTCTTGAAGAAAAGATGCAGTTCCACTTTCAGAACAATTTATCCGATAATCGTTTCAATTTTGTAACACATTTCCTGACTTTAAAAAAGGGCAATAAAGGCGGTTTTCAAATGAGTAATTAATACTCGTTTGTTTTGATCGCAAGTTCCCTCAAGTTTTTCCTCCAAAAACCCTCCCAACACCTTCATATTTAAAATTCTTCACAAACCTCTCATATATTCTCACTCTCATTGCAAAATGTTCTAAAACCCTACTTTTCTTCATCTATATGACATATTATCTGAAGAATAAACACCAACAAGCTATAGTTTTGGTTAGGGTTTTCACAAGGTAAAGCAAATGGTCTACCTAGATCCTTTCAACATCAAGTCCCCGTCTATTTTTGGAAAGGTATAAATAAAAGTGCTGGTGTTGTTTTTTTGATGTGATTAGCTTATGAATCACAAACCCCTTTTAGTGTTCTTCCTAAGATATATGTAGATATTGTGTGATATTATGATCCACTTATAGTTTCGTATTATGTAATGTCTTCTACTGTTTTATAGTGATCTCCAAGTGGAATACATTGATTGTCCATAGGTACTATAATGTCAAGGAAAAGGGCTCGAGAAGAATCAACGGGTTTGCTCAAGGGACTCTCTGATACAACTAGTGATGAAGATGATGAAGATGAGGGCTCGGCGGAGGTTGTCATAGTTAGAACACTGTAGAATTTTAGAATGTAGAATGGCAAGGAAGGAGTCAACATTGTTATCACTCGACCAATGGGGAAAATGTTTAACCGAAGAGCGTGCTAAGTGGTCGAGTTGGGTAGGTAAAGTGGGTAGGACAAGGGTAGACATCAAGTGTGATAATTGGCACGAGATCCCTTACGAATACAAAGACATCCTTTGGACAGAATGCAAGGTACCCATTAGCATTTCTTACTTTGTTTATGCTTCTACCTTTATCCTTACATCTAGTGTTCATATAAATTGAGGTACATGTATTTGATCTTGATTTTTTATAATTTTTATAGACCCCATTTGAGATCGATTGTCCGGATTTGGATGATTTGAAGAAGAAAGCAATGGTCATGGTGTCAAAGAGTTGGAGAGAACCCAAGTACACTCTGTCTAGAGATTACATAGCTCTAGCACAAAGGGTGATCATCTATGGTTGACCTATACGCATATTCAACCAGATAGTTGGAAAATCCATGAGAGGAGAACCTTGGATGATGAGGAAAATGTAAGTGATTTAAATTATTTTTTTATTTGTCTCTAGATATTAATTCGGTTGTGACATCTGAAAAACTGCGGTACAAGGGAAAAAAACAAAGTAATGCTTTGAAAAACAAAACACCTCATTAGAAGAGCATCGGTGATATGGATTTACGGCTCTTGAAATAGTGAAAGAACGTTTTGAAAGGGATGTTCAAATTACCATCAATGGGGGATGAGCAAGAAAGAGGCGAGGTCGTCGGTCACTCCGATCGATGTGCAAGAGATAGATAGGTGTGATCTCTTCTTGAAGAGCCGACAAAACAAAAAAAAGGGTGGGTACGATAAACTTCCGATCGTTGAAGTCGAGGAACGAGTGGTAAGACTTCATTTATTCATTCTAATTAAAGGGTGTAATATTTCGTTTAATGACTATTCATGGTACCATATTTCGTGTGTAGGTAAAGTTAAACCAAGACCAATAGAGAGCTGATTCATTCCATCGATTAAGCACAATATCTTTTGCGAGGCTCTAAATAAACCCGACCATCTCGGTCGTTCCAGAGGAATGGGATCATTTTTGTCCCAAAGAGAGGTATTTGGGATAGTTCAAACCTACGATCAGGCTAAACCATCAAGAGTCAATGTGTTGCAACAGGAACCCTTGTTGGAGACAAGCGGATAGAGCAACAAGAAATATTGATTCAAATGTTGGTTGAGCATACGAGGCTCCCTTTACCCGAGAACTTGGATGAACTGACACCTGGTTGGACACCACCATCTAGAGGATCACGACACTCTCCGGGAAAAGTGGAGATGAACCAACTACCCATTCTTGATCCCCCACCACATGAAAAAAATAACAATGGCAATGCCATTGGATCATCCTAAAACAAGGTTGGTCGAATTAAAAAATTTTCATTCATATGTATTATATTACAAATTTATTTTACAATATGTATGTTCTCCCTCACAATGTAGGCATCATATTTGTGTGAACTATACATTGATCGAGGTGACAAGGGTAGGCTACTACACGTTGTCGACAGAATTCTACACGAGTCGATGTGGCATCATCATTCCGTTCCAATTGATGATGACATTTGTACAGTTTTAATGGAAAGTCCAAAGGTCCTCAATGCCATATTACCAATTGCGGAAGGCAACTACAAGTGAGTGGGATCCGCATGGGGAATGTTCTTTCTATAGCCTTGTCGCCTCATTTATGTAGATCCGATCAAAGATCATCATTTGAAGAAGACACTAATGATAACATCTAAGACAATCATTGAGGCGGAAAAGACTACAAAACCCCCTATCACCCAGGCACAAAATATTAAGGAGTCACTGCATTTTGTGTGGGTCTTATATGGTTTCATGGTTAAACACCAAAGGAACTCAACTTACTTATTCTCAGGTGATGAATATGTATTCAGTCAGTAGCAAGAAATTATCGCATCATGGACTGACTTTGAAGACCTATGGAGGTTTGACCAAGTAAACCAGACGATAATATCCCTATACTAATTGTAAGTAGTTCATCATTTCGCTTTGTGCAAGTTATTAATAATTCATGATCATTTTTCCTAATTGATGACATCAAATTCCATTTTGAAGGTACATGTATTATTTTATTAACCAAAAGGACAAGGGTTGGATAGGGTACTTGTGCCCAATGCTTACTCAAGAAATCGGGTGTAATGTTCAAGAGAGGGTGGACTACATTCACAAAAGTCTTCGATGAACGATTAAAAAATATTCGTTTTCCGTACATTGAAAGGTGATGGATATACACTCATGTCATGAAAGCTAATCCATTAATCCATTATTATTATTATTATTATTATTATTTAGTTTTTTCTCCAATTATGTAGGGACCATTGGAGATTAATATTTACTGTCCCTGAAAAGAAGCGTGTTTACTGGAAGTATCCTCTTCACTACCAACCGTCCTATGCATTCATTAAAATATTGGGTGACTCTATCGAAGGTCGGGGAAATAATGGTGATGAGGGTTTGGACCTAATACAAATCAGGGTGTGATTATCTTTTCATGTCTCGAACTTCTATTTAGTCATCAGTTATTTTAATTATATGTTACTAATCTAAATTGTATTTATTAGTACAAGAAACAAGCAAATACTTGGGAATGCGGCTATTACGTAATGCTATACGCAGCAGAGTGTGTCACACATGTGCGTGAGGATTACCTAGAGATCAACGAAGTGAGTTTTTAAGATAAATATTTTGAGAATGTTTTTAAGCAATGTAACCTGTCGTCCCAATTCTTATTTGGTAATTTTGATTGTTTCACAGATTTTTCCAAAAGTTCCCAAGCCTTATTCATAAGATAACATCAACAACGCTAGAAATTTCTTGGCTAGGTATCTCATATACTCCCTCTCCTCTTCAATTGGGAATCCCAATGTGGTATTATGAGAGACTAGTATTTGATGACATTGTTGTGCGGAAAATATTTTTGATGGCTTCTATTCCTATATATAGATTGTTGCTTTGTTAGCATAGTTTATATACTTTTGATATCTAGTGTCATCATCTCTTGTATTTTGAACAATCTGGATCTATTTGAAGAGGCTTTTGAAAAGCTGATTTATAATAAAATTAGCAAATTTTACCATCATGTCCGATCGGATATCTGATGGAGGAACTAGAATCTATCCTTATATAAATATTATACATAGACCTGGTTTCATGTTCCTCTATTTGGACATGAAGAGCAGAAACAGTTCCGGACTCGGAAATGTTTCACCAGAAATTGCATCCCATGCATCAATAAACTAGTCCGATTCCAGAATTGATTTCCAATGGAGGAACGATTCCTGAAGACCTCCGTTCTAAGTCTGTAACAGCATTTCAGCTACTGCTGTCTGACCTATAGTTCCACATTTGGAACTCAAAAATCAGTTCCTCAAATTGAATCATAAATATTACCCGACAGTCGGACAATCAGTTCCACACTCGAAACTTCTCATAAAGTTCGACTGTCGGAGTAAAAGTTCTGAGCTCGGAACTAATCAAAGGAGGTTCTAGAAAAGAATCAAAGGCGGTTGATAACCGCCTTATCCGATTCATTGAAAGGTGGTTCCAGGAACCGCCTTATCCGATTCATTGAAAGGTGGTTCCAGGAACCGCCTTTGATCGCAGAGAATCAAAGACACGACCAGAGAAGTCACTTGAAACCGCTATTAATAAGCCTGGTTTTCACTAGTCAAGGACATCATAAATTTTCAAGTTTCCCAAGTCGACTACGTGGCTTGGGTCGGGATGAATCCTTCCCATGGCTTTGAATAAATCCAATTGGTAAGCTACATCTCCTACTCGGTGAGTAATAGGAAAATAGCTTACATATCTTGGAATCAACTTTTTTCTCGTGTTTTGTAACAAAAGTACAGGGTGTCACCTTCAAAAACACTTTGTCTCCCATAGAGAATTCCAGATCATTCCTTTGTCTATCCGCAAACTCTTTTATCGACTCTAAGTTGTGAGCAATTGCTGCCTAATCAGTCTCACATCCTGGTACACCTTTCCCATCAATGGTAAAAGGTTTGGGGGCTGTTACACTCCTTATACTGACCTCGTCCCAATACAATGGTGATCTACACTTTCGCCCATATAAAGCTTCGTAGGGTGTCATTTCCAAATATGCTTGGTAACTGTTATTATAAGAAAATGCAATGAGAGGTAAATGATCTTCCAAAATTCCTCCAAAATCTATGGTACATGCCCTAAACATATGTTCCAAAGCATGGACCGTTCTTACCTATTGGCCATCAGTTTGTGGGTAAGCAGACGTACTAAAGTTCAGTTGGGTTCCCAAAGCTTGTTGCAGCTTTTTCCATAAATGGGATGTAAACCGTGGGTCACAATCTGAGACTATAATAGTGGGAACACCTTGTAGTTGCAAGATATCTCGAATGTACACTTGGGTTAGTTTCTCCAATGGGTATTTGACATTAACAGGTAAGATATGTGGAGTATTGGTTAGTTTGTCAACTACAACCCAAATGGCATCATGATTACACTTCGATCTTGGCAATCCTGTGATGAAATCCATCGTGATGTGGTCCCATTTCCACTTCGGTATTGTTAATGGTTGTAATAGTCCAGATGGTCTATGATGTTCTTCTTTAACTTGTTGGCACGTCAAGCACGAGGCTAAAAATTAAGCCACATCTCTCTTTATGTTATCCCAACAGTATCTTGATCGCCAGTCTCTATACATCTTCGTGCTACCAGGATGTACATATACTTCAAACGGTGCAAATCCTCTATTATTTCTCTCTTAAGTCCATCATTTTGTGGAACAAACATTTGGTCCCTATGCCGTAAGATTCCATCTTCTTCAACCTTATACTACAGGGTGTTCGCCTCCTTAGCCATTTCCAACTGATGTTTCAGCATTGTATCATTTTTTGAGCCTGATTGATTCTCTCGGGTAGCGTTGAGTTAATCCTCAAGTTCACAAAGATTACTTTCTCTCTGTAACCTCTCAAAATTTGAGCATTGATCTCTTCCAACTTACTAGCTTCCTCAAAAGAAATCCCAACAATTTGAGTCTTTCTACTGAGGGCGTATATGGTAATGTTAGCCTTCCCAGGGTGATAATTAATCATACAATCACAGTTTTACAGAAACTCCATCCATCTCCTTTTCCTCATATTAAGATCTTTCTGAGAAAACAAGTACTTTAAATTCTTGTGATCCATTAAAACCTCAAAGGTTACATCATAAATATAGTGTCTCCATTTCTTGAGCATAAAAACCACGGCCGCCAGCTCTAAATCACGAGTGGGGTAGTTTTTCTCATATGGTTATATATTCCGTGATGCATAAGCGAACACCTTCCCATTCCGAATTAGGACACATCCTACACTTTCCTATTTGCTGTATTCCATAGCTTCCAACCTATCAAAATATGTAAGGAGTTCGCTAGTAATATTTGACCGATAGATTCAAATTTAGCAAAGAAATAACATGCTAATTTGTCATATATGTATATTTGTAATAAGAAATAAAGGCCAAGTCCTCGGAAGAAGGCAACTAGAAGGAGTGGTAGAAAAAGAAAGACTACTTTCAAAGTGGTAGAAAAATATTTGAAGAAAGAGTGTAGAGAAGGCAAAGAAGCAAGGCAAAAAGGATGAAGACACACCTCACTAATAAATTTTTTTAAACCCAAAGGTTAAAGGTTGGAGTTTTTGGGCGAAAACCCAATTTTCCAAATTCAAAAGCTTAATCAATTGCTTGTTTATAACGTTTAATCATTCTAAAATAAGTTTATACATATTTAGGTTGAAGCAGCACTTGGAGCACATGGTAATCAGGTTTAGCTAATTGTCTGAGATCTTGGGTTTCTTGTTCTCTTTTCCTTTGATTATGAAGAATGTTTGTATTTATTATTTATGATTATTTCATGATTAATATTAGGATGACAACTAATCACGATTATGACATGATTAATTTCTATGCTCGAGGATGAATCCAGAAGATTTCATCTTTTTGTCGGTTTGGTCAATGATTAATTTTAAGATTTTAATTATGAGGGAAAAATAATAGTGACTGTTTGTTAATTGATTAAATTAGGCTTGAAGATGGGGATTTAATTATTCTTAATTACCAATGTGAGGTTGCGGTTAGGAATGACATAAATGCTATTATTATCTTTAGGACTGAATTGCATCGAGTTGAATGATTAATTCATAAGGTTATTATTCGGGTCACATAGCCACTATATGTGTAGTAGTTTCCTGGATTTGTGGATAGTGGCGGCGGTGTGTTTGGGTACCCTATTAGGTGTGCGGTTGTGTGAGTTGATAGCATGTGTAGGGTGGATTCTTGCTAAAGCTGCAGTGCTTTTAACATGGCTGTTTAGTTATCTGTGTAGTATGTGAAAGCTTTGTGTGCACGGTAGTGCTTCGAAGGTGGCACATCTGATAGTTGCATGAGGTGGTGTTAGTAGTTGTGTTGTCATGGATATCGTGTCAAGCAACGACACAAGGAAACGTTTAATGAGGTAGTATTACCAGAGATGGGATTTGGGTAAGTGAAGGTGAGGAGAATATTGTGATGGTGGGATTGTGAGTGTACTAGTGGTGCAAGGGTGGTGAGAAAGAGAGAGAGTTTTCATGGGACATTTTTGTCAAAAAAAATTCAATTATTAGTTGGGAAATAAATTTTTTATAATTTATAATGCTTGATTAATCCTTTCAAGAAAAAAATTGGATTAAAATATAGTTATAAATGGAATTTTTCATGATTGGAGGACAAGTATGCATTACAAATTAAAGCGATTAAAAACTAGAAAAATATAGTCATATAATGAATAAGAAATTTTTGGAATTTTCTGATTCTTATTTTAAAATTTAAATAGTCTCAAGGATGGTGTTTGTTAAAATATCTGTCCATTTCTAATATGCTATAATATACAATAAAGTTTATACAACAAGAAGGACAAGATTCTTCAGATATTTATTAAATCTGATATAATATTAAGATATAGTTAAAAGTCAGTATCCTATTTAAAACTACATTAAAATAATGCTAACTGGTGTCATTTTGCAATTTGGGCTTGTCACTTCCCTGTTTGAAATGGCACAAACGTCCATAGGGTGACCCAAAGATCGAAACCTATCCCAATTGTTAAACATGAAACCTTAGAGTTGACCCTGCTAAAACAAGATCCAAGAGAAACAACCGTCTTTGTCTATGGTGAATAAATTTACTTCCTTCAAGAATTCTAGACAACTTTGAGGATCAATCACCGAGTGGTGGTAACTTTATAGATGTATAGGCTCTATCTTCATCCAACTTGTACTTCTCCAACCGTACAACAAAAAAGGCCGATCTTACCTTTGATTAATATTAGAAATAGACTCTCCTATACCACCAACCCCAAATCACTCAATTTCGCTGGCCACTTGACCACCTTAGGAGAACGAAAACAATTTTGATTGCGAATATGTTCTATGGCACTGACAGTCTTAAACGATTATTTTCATGGCGGAGAAAAACTAGTTAGAGAGGGATCCTCCTCAGTAAGCCGTTATTAGAGGTATGTCCACTGGGTTTCTGTAAATCACCAGTGGAAGTGCCCGAATCTTCTCGGAATTCGCTCGAAATCTACACAAGAGCAGCGAAAAAGGAAGTAAACAATATTAAAGTTAAAGAAACAATAAAGCATGAAAATATGTAGGAAAAGAAAGTATGAACCTATTTCTTTAACTGACCACACAAGCCAAACACCAAACAGATGTCTGTGTTTGATTTTCAACTTATGAAATCAATGGAAATAACTCTAATAGATTTAATAATAATCCAAAACATATAACTAGATTTTAATTATTCTAAAATATATTTTGACTGATTATTAATCAATTGGAGTCTCCTCCATGACAAATAAACCGTTGATCTACAAAAAAAAGCACATGAATGTCTGAGGGGTTGATACTTCCATGATATGTGCCTCTGCGAGTAGGACTACAAAATTATGATACCGTTCCTAAATATAGCCGCGTATTGGGTTTAGTGTTCCATTCCTTCAACTATTATGGGCTTTGATACTTTTGAAGGGCTATATTTCAAGCACATTAATGTTAATCTTATTAATTTTTAGCTAACCACTGAAAGTGGGCTAGTAGTTTATTAAACCAAGCCACAAAAGAATAAAGTATAAGATTTCAAGGATGATCAATATACTCACTTTGATTTCATGGTACAAAGCAACCTCTCAAATAGAAATAATTGAGGATAAGGAATGCCATAAAACCATACACGATTCCAAATTATTTGTAACACCAAAAAACTTTAATTTTCATGTAGCTCACTTTTGAATATTGCTCCATAACTTCGATGGTTGGTAGCCCTTATTTTATACATATTTATAATGTTTTATGCAGGTCTATTATTATTGTTAAAATGACGTGAGCTTTATTTTGCGAATAGTTACAATATTTTTGCCCAACTAATATAAAATAGCACTTGTTTCTATGAATTAGTTTGTGGTCAGAACTGAATATTATATTGATCTAAGTCTTTCCAGATATAATTTACAATGTCCAGAAGGCTCCATAAAATAATAAATTTATTATGTATCATTTGAACTACCATGTTTGATTATATCTCTAGCATTACTGGCTTTAAGTTAGGTTTTTTTACAACCAACTTGATTTCCAATAACTTAGCATGAACATGATTGACTGTTTTTACCATATTCTACCTTGATTTTAGTAAGATCCTTACATTTATTTCAAAAGTGATTCACGACTAGCAAGAAAACTATCAGCTAAATAAACAACATCACACTTTATTTTATAAAAATTAACTTTTGGAAATTACCTTATTTGTGCAAACTGTTTTTCCTTTTTCATTTTAAAAAAGAAATTGTACCTTTAGTCTAAAAGATTCTATCAGTTGCAGTACATCGCACAATTGGCTTAACACTAAGACTAAAAGCACAACACACCAAATTAGTTTATGAATAGTCGGGGATATGGTATAATATCATAGATCGGGATCCTATTTGTGGTATTCCACAACTCCAAACCTATCAAAATATTTAAGGAGTTCACTAGTAATATTTGACTGATGATTCAAATTTAGCAGAGAAATAGCATTCTAATCTGTCATACATGTATATTTGTAATGAGATACAGTAAGAATTAAAAAAATGAGAGAGGCCATCTTTGGTTAATATTATTAAAAAGAAGCCGAGGCTATGTGATGTGCTCGTTTTATTCAACCATTTAAGCATATTTGATATTGAAAACTGTAATAGAATGCAGTTTTGCTTTAGAGAGTTGGATACTCTACAAATTAAAGGGTTGGGATAATACTGCATCATTTTTCACCCTAATTCCTCTACTTGTATTTGATTATTTAGTTAAGTCCTTCCTTGATCAAGTCGGGGATTTGATTATTTAGGTGAGTCCTTCCTTTCATGTTCCCAATTCAAAACTCTTTTCTATTGCTTGTTTATAATGTTTAATCATTTTTTGTTATAAATTTTTGCATATTTAGGCTAAAACAGCACATGGGAGCATTTGGTAATCATGTTTAGCTAATTTTCTGAGATCTTGGGTTTCTTGTGCACTTCCTTTGATTATGAAGAATTTTCGTGTTTAATGTTTATGATTATTGCATGATTAATTTTTAGGCTCGGGGATGAACCCAGAAGATTTTGTCTTTTTGTCGATTTTGTCATTGATTAATTTTAAGATTTTTATTTTGAGGGAAAATAATATTGATTGTTAGTTAATTGATTAAATTAGGCTTGAAGAGGGGGATTGAATTAGTCTTTACTGATGTGAGGTTGCGGTTAGGAGTGACAAATATGTCGTGATTATCTCTAGGAATGAATTGCATCGAGGTGAATGATTAATTTAGGAGGTTATTATTTGGGTCACGTAGCCACTAGATGTGTAGTGGTTGTCTGGATTTGTGGGTAGTGGCGGTGGTGTATTTGGGAACCCAATGAGGTGTGCGGTTGTGTAAGTTGATTTCCTGTGTACAGTGGCTTCTTGGCAAAGCTGCAGTTGTTTTCACGCGGCTGTCCACTAATCTGTGTAGTATGTGAAACCTTTGTGTGCGCGAGAGTGCTTCGAAGGTGGCAGTGTCTGATAGTTGGATGAGGTGGTGTTGGTATTTGGTGTTGTCGTGGATACCGTACCAAGCCACGACACAAGGAAACATTTTATGAGGTATTATTAAAAGAGATGGGAGCAGGGAAATTGAAGTTGAAGAGAATATTGTGATGGTGGGGTTGTGATGATAATAGTGATGCATGGGTGATGATTGAGTTAGTGAGAGAGAAAGAGAGAGAGAGAGAGAGAGTTTGTAAGGGACATTTTTGTTAAAAAATATTCAATTATTAGTTGGGTGATAAAATTTGTTATACTTGAATAATCCCCCCAAGTGAAAATTTGGATTAAAATAAAGTGATAAGTGGAGTTTTTCACGATTGGAGGAAAAATGTGTACTACAAATTTATTTACTTAAAAACTAGAAAAAGTTGTCATATAATGAATATGAAAATTGTAGAATTTTCTGATTCTTATTTAAAAATTTAAATAGTCTCAAGGATGGTGGTTTTTGAAATATCGGTCTATTTCCACTATGCTAGAATATACAATAAATTTAATACAACAAGAAGGATGAGATTCTTCAAATATTTATTAAATATGATATAATCTAAAGATAGAGTAAAAAGTAATTATCCTATTTAAACTAAATTAAAATTATTCTAACTAGTGTAGTTTTGCAATTTGGGCTTGTTACCTTGTTTGAAATGGCACAAACGTCCATAGGGTGACCCAAAGATCGAAACTTATCCCAATTGTTAAACATGAAACCCTAGAGTTGACCCTGCCCAAAAAAATCCAAGAGAAATAGTCGTCTTTGTCTAGAGTGAAGTAAATTTACTTCCTCCAAGCATTCTAGATAACTTTGAGGATCAATCATCGAATGGCGGTAACTTTATATATGTACAGGTGCTAACTTCATATAAGGTTGTACTTCTCCAACCGTACAGCAAAAAAGACCGATCTAACCTTCGATTAATATTAGAAATAGATTAGACCCTCCCATACAACCAACCCCAAATCACTCAATTTCATTGGTCACTTGACCACCGTAGGAGAACGACAACAATTTTCTGTTGCGAATATGTTCTATGATACTAACAGAGTGAAACAATTCTTTTCATGGTGGAGAAAAACTGGTTAGAGAGAGATCATCCTCGGAAAGTTGTTATTAGAGGTATGTCCGCAGAATTTCTATAAATCACAGGTGGAAGTTCCTGAATCTTATCGGAATTCGCTCAAAATCTACACAAAAGCAGCAAAATAGGAAGTGAAAAGTATTAAAGTAAAAGAAACAATAGAGCATGAAAATATGCAGGAAAAGAAAGTATGAACCTATTTCTTTAATTGAACACACAAGCCAAACACCAAACAGATGCCTGTGTTTGATTTTCAACTTATGAAATCAATGGAAATAACTCTAAAATATTTAATAATAATGCAAAACATATAATTACATTTTAAGTATTCTAAAATATATTTTGACTTATTATTAATCAATTAGAGTCACCTCCATGACAAATAATCCGTTGATCTACAAACAAAAATGAACATGAATATCTGAGGGGTAGATACTTCCATGATATGTGTCTCTGCAAGTAGGACTACAAAGTTATGATACCATTCCTGTACATAGCCCTCTATTAGGTTTAGTGTTCCATTCTTTCAACTATTATGGCTTTGATACTTTTGTTGGGCTACATTTCAAGCTCATTAATGTTAATCTTATTAAATTTTAGCAAACCACCGAAAGTGGGATAGTAGGTTAGCAAACCAAGCCATAAAAGAACAAAGTATTAGATTTCAAGGATGATCAATATACCTATTTTAACCAAAGGATGTAAAGTAGATGGACATTCACTTTCATTTCATAGTACAAGGCAACCTCTCAAATAGAAATAATTGAGGATAAGGAATGCCGTAAAACCATACATGATTCCAAATTATTTGTTACACCAAAAAACTTGATTCATCATGTAGCTCATTTTTGAATATTATTGCTGCATAATTTTGATGGCTGGTATCCCCCATTTTATCCATATCTATAATGTTTTATCCGGGTCTATTATTATTGTAGAAATGGTGCGAGCTTTATTTTGTGAATAGCTACAACATTTTTGCCCAACTAATCAAGAATTGTACTTGCTTCTACGAATTAGTGTGTGGTCTAAAATGATTATTATATTGTGTAAGTCTTTCAAGGTATAATTTACAATGTCCAGAAGGCTCCATAAAATATTAATTTTATTATGTATCATTTTAACTACCATGTTTGATTATGTCTCCAGCATTACTGGCTTTAATTTAGCTTTTGTGACAACCAACTTGAATTCCAATAACTTAGCATGAGAAGGATTGTCTGCCTTTACCACATTCTACCATGATTTTAGTAAGATCCATACATTTATTTTAAAAGTGATTCGCGACTAGCTAGAAAACTATCAGCTAAATAAACAACATCACACTTTATTTTATAAAAATTAACTTTTGGAAACCACCTTATTAGTGCATCTGTTTTTCCTTTTCATTTAAAAAAGGAATTGTACCTTTAGTCTAAAAGATTCTATTAGTTGCAGCACATTGCACAATTGGCTTAACACTAAGACTAACGGCACGACACACCAAATTTGTTTCTGAATAGTCAGGAATATGGTATAATATCATAGATAAGGATCCTATTTGTTGTATTCCACAGCTCCCAACCTATTAAAATATGCAAGGAGCTCACTAGTAATATTTGACTGATGATTCACATTTAGTATATAAATAGCATGCTAATTTGTCATATATGTATATTTGTAATTAAATACAGTAAGAATTAAATAAATGAGAGAGCCCATCTTGGGTTAATATTATTAAAAACAAGCTGAGGCTATGTGATGTGCTAGTTTTATTCGACCGTTTAAGCATATTTGATATTAAAAAATGTAATAGAATGCAGTTTTGTTTTAGAGAATTGGATACTCTACCAATTAAAGGGTTGGGACAATAATGCATCATTTTTCACCCTAATTCCTACACTTGTGATAGTATTTGATTATTTAGGTGAGTTCTTCCATGATCAAGTAGAGGATTGGAGTTTCGATGTGAAGCAAAAGCCAAGTCCTCTGAATAAGGCCACTAGAAGGAGTGGTAGAAGAAAGAAGACCACTTTCAAAGTGGTAGAAGAAGATTTGAAGAAAGAGTGAAGAGAAGGCAAAGAAGGAAGCCAAAAAGGATGAAGACACCTCTCACTTATAAAAAATCCCTTCACATAAGGTTAAAGGTTGGAGTTTTTGGGCAAAAACCCTATTTTCAAAATTCAAAATTCTTAATCTATTACTTGTTTATAATACTCAATCATTTTTTGTTACAATTTTTTGCATATTTAGGCTAAAACAACACTTGGGAGCATTTATTAATCATGTTTAGCTAATATTCTGAGATCTTGGGTTTCTTGTTCCCTTTTCCTTTGATTATGATGAATGGTTGTGTTTAATGTTTATGATTATTGCATTATTAAGATTAGGATGACAACTAATTGCGATAATGACATGAATAATTTCTTGGCTCGGGGATGAACCTGGAAGATTTCATCTTTTTGTAGATTTGGTGATTGATTAATTTTGAGATTTTTATTATGAGGGAAAAATAATAGTGATTATTAGTTAATTGATTAAATTAGGATTGAATATGGGGATTGAATTAGTCTTAATTACCGATGTGAGGTTGCGGTTAGGAGTGAAAAATATCTCGGTATTATCATTAGGACTGAGTTGCATCGAGGTGAATGATTAATTCAGAAGGTTATTATTTGGTTCACGTAGCCACTAGATGTATAGTGGTTGTATGGATTTGTGGACAGTGGCGGTGGTGTGTTTGGGTACCCAATGAGGTGCGCGGTTGTGTGAGTTGATTTCCTGTGTACGGTGGCTTCATGCTGAAGCTGTAGTGGTTTTTACGTGGCTGTCTACTAATCTGTGTAGTATGTGAAAGCTTTGTGTAGGTGGCAGTGCTTCGAATGTGGCATTGTCTGATAGTTGCATGAGATGGTGTTGGTAGTTGGTGTTGTTGTGGATACCTTGTCAATCAACGACACAAGGAAATGTTTTATGAGGTAGTATTACAAGAGATGAGAGCTGGGTAAGTGAAGGCGAGGAGAATATTGTGATGGTGGAGTTGTGATGGTAATAGTGGTGCAAGGGTGGCGAGAGAGAGAGAGAGAGAGAGAGTTTGTAAGGGAAATATTTTTCCAAAAATATTCAATTATTAGTTGGGTGATAAAATTTTTATATTTTATTATGCTTGAATAATCCTCTCAAGAAAAAATTCAGATTAAAATAAAGTGTCAAAAGGAGTTTTTCTTGATTGGAGGAAAAATATGTATTACAAATTTAATTGCTTAAAAATTGGAAAATTTTGTCATATAATGAATATGAAAATTTTGGAATTTTCAGATTCTTATTCAAAAATCTAAATGGTCTCAAAGATGCTATAATATACAATAAACTTTAAACAACAAGAAGGATGAGAATCTTCAAATATTTATTAAATATGATATAATCTAAAGATATAATTAAAAGTCATTATCCTATTTAAAGCTACATTAAAATTATGCTAACGGGTGTACTTTTGGAATTTGGGCTTGTTACTTCCCTATTTGACATGGCTCAAACGTCCATAGGGTGACCCAAAGATCGAAACCTAGGCCAATTGTTAACATGAAACCCTAGAGTTGACCTTCCTGAATAAGATCCAAGAGAAACAACCGTCTTTGTCTACAGTGAAGAAAATTTACTTCATCCAAACATTCTAGACAACTTTGAGGATTAATCATCAAGTGGTGGTAACTTTACAGATGTACAAGCGCTATCTTCATCTCAGGTTGTACTTCTCCAACCGTACAACAAAAAGTCCGATCTAACCTTCGATTAATATTTGAAATAGATTAGACCCTCCTATACAGCCAACCTCAAATCATTCAATTTCGCTGGCCACTTGACCACCGCAGGAGAACGAAAACAATCTGACTGACTGAAACAATTCTTTTCATGGTGGAGAAAAACTGGTTAGAGAGAGATCATCTTTGGCAAGTTGTTATTAAAGGTATGCCCGCAGGATTTTTGTAAATCACCAGTGGAAATGCTTGAATCTTGTCGGAATTTGTTCGAAATCTACACAAAAGCAGCGAAAAAGGAAGTAAAAA
Source organism: Rubia tinctorum (assembly GCA_032355605.1). Classification (NCBI taxonomy): domain Eukaryota; kingdom Viridiplantae; phylum Streptophyta; class Magnoliopsida; order Gentianales; family Rubiaceae; genus Rubia; species Rubia tinctorum. Next base: position 35,835 of record JAULKM010018963.1, read on the forward strand.
GTATTAAATTAAAATAAACAATAAACCATGAAAATATGGTGGAAAAGAAAGTAGGAACCTGTTTCTTTAATTGACCACAAAAGCCAAACACCAAACAAATGCCTGTGTTTGATTTTGAATTAATGAAATCAATGGAAATGACTCTAATAGATTTAATAATCAGATAAAACATATAACTCCATTTTAAGTATTCTAAAATATATTTTGACTGATTACTAATCAATTAGAGTCACCTCCATGAAAAATAAACTGTTGATCTAAAAAAGAAGAAGCAGGAATATCTGAAGGGTAGATATTTTCCTGATATGTGCCTCTGCAAGTAGAACTACAAAATTATGATACCATTCCTATATATAGCCCTGTATTAGGTTTAGTGTTCCATTCTTTCAATTATTGTGGGCTTTGATACATTTGATGGGCTATATTTCAAGCCCATTATTGTTAATCTTATTAATTTTTAGCAAACCACCAAAATTGGGCTAGTTGTTCAGCAAACCAAGCTATAAAAGAACAAAGTATTAGATTGCAAGGATGAATAATATACATATTTTAACCAAAGGATGTAAAGTAGATGGACATGCACTTTGATTTCATAGTACAAGGCAACCTCTCAAATAGAAATAATTGAGGATAAGGAATGCCATAAAAGCATATATATATGCTTCCAAACTATTTGTAACACCAAAGAACTTGATTCTTCATTTAGCTCACTGTCGAATATTGCTGCATAATTTTGATCGCTGGTATCCCCCATTTTATCCATATTTATAATGTTTATCTAGGTTTATTATTATAGTTGAAATGGCATGAGCTTTATTTTGCGAATAGCTACAACATTTTTGCCAAACAAATTAAAAATTGCACTTGTTTCTACGAATTAGTGTGTGTTCTGAACTGAATATTATATTGATATATGTCTTTCCAGATATAATTTACAATGTCCAGAAGGCTCCATAACATAGTAATTTTATTATATATCATTTGAACTACCATGTTTGATTATGTTTCTAGCATTAATGACTTTAAGTTAGCTATTTTTTTTTACAAAAAACTTGGTTTCTAATAACTTAGCATGAACATAATTATCTTCCTTTACCACATTCTATCTTGATTTTAGTAAGATTCTTACATTTATTTTAAAAGGTATTCGCAATTAGCAAGAAAATTGTCAGCTAAATAAACAACATCACACTTTATTTTATAAAAATTAACTTTTGTAAACCATCTTTATTAGTGCATATGTTTTTCCCTTTCCATTTAAAAAAGGAATTGTACCTTTAGTCTTAAAGATTCTATTAGTTGCAACACATTGCACAATTGGCTTAACACTAAGACTAACGACATGGTACACCAAATTTATTTCTGAATAGTCAGGGATATGGTAAAATATCATAGATCCGGATTCTATTTGTTGTATTCCATAGCTCCCAAACTATCAAAATATGTAAGGAGTCCACTAGTTATATTTGACTGATGATTCAAATTTAGCATGGAAACATCATGCTAATCTGTCATGAATGTATATTTTTAATGAGATACAGTAAGAATTAAATAAATGAGAGAGGCCATCTTGGGTTAATATTATTAAAAACAAGCTAAGGCTATCTGATGTGCTCGTTTTATTCGACCGTTCAAAAATTATTTGATATTGAAAACTGTAATAGAATGCATTTTTTACTTTAGAGGATTGGATACTGTACCAATTAAAGGGTTGGGTAATAATGCATCATTTTCACCCTAATTCCTTTACTTGTCATATTATTTGATTATTTAGGTGAGTCCTTCCATGATCAAGTAGAGGATTGGAGTTTTGATGTGAAGCAAAAGCCAAGTCCTCGGAAGAAGGCCACTAGAAGGAGTGGTAGAAGAAGGAAGACCATTTCAAAAGTGGTAGAAGAATATTTGAAAAAAGAGTGAAGAGAAGGCAAAAAAAAGAAGCCAAAAAGGATGAAGACACCTCTCACCCATAAAAGAAACCTTTCACCCAAAGGTTAAAGGTTGTAGTTTTTTTGGCAAAAATACAATTTTCAAATTCAAAACTCTTAATCAATTGCTTTTTTTTCTAACGTTTAATCATTTTTTGTTATAAGTTTATGTATATTTAGGCTAAACCAACACTTGAGAGCATTTGGTAATCATATTTAGCTATTTTCTGAGATATTGGGTTTCTTGTTCCCCTTTCCTTTGATTATGAAGAATGTTTGTGTGTTAATGTTTATGATTATTGCATGATTAATATTAGAATGACAATTAATCACTATTATGATATGATTAATTTCTACGCTCGAGGATGAACCCAGAAGATTTCGTTTTTTTTTCGATTTGGTCATTGATTAATTTTAAGATTTTTATTATGAGGAGAAAATAATAATGATTGTTAGTTAATTGATAAAATTAGGCTAGAATATGGGGATTTAATTAGTCTTAATTACCGATGTGAGGTTGCGGTTAGAAGTGACAAATATGTCGTGATTATCTTTAGGACTGAATTGCATCGAGCTAAATGATTAATTCTGAAGGTTATTATTTGGGCCACACAACCACTAGATGTGTAATGGTTGTCTGGATTTTCGGCTAGTAGCGGTGGTGTGTTTGGGTACCCTATGAGGTGTGTCGTTGTGTGAGTTGGTTTCCTATGTACGGTGACTTCTTGTTGAAGCTGCAATTGTTTTTACGCGGTTGTCTACCAATCTGTGTTGTATGTGAAAGCTATATGTGTGCGGCAGTGCTTCGAAGGTGACAGTGTCTGATAGTTGCATGAGGTGGTGTTGATAGTTGGTGTTGTCATGGATACCGTGTCAAGAAACGATACAAGGAAATGTTTTATGAGGTAGTATTACAAGAGATGGGATCTGGGTAAGTGAAGGTGAGGAGAGTATTGTGATGGTGGAGTTGTGATGGTAATAGTGAGGCAAGGGTGATGAGAGAGAAAAAAAGAGTTTGTAAGGGACATTTTTGTCGAAATATATTCAATTATCAGTTGGGTGATAAAAATTAATATTTTATTATGCTTGAATAATCCCGTCGAGTGAAAATTCAGATTAAAATAGAGTGATAAATGGAGTTTTTCATGATTGGAGGACAAATATATATGACAAATTAAATTGCTTAAAAACTAGAAAAAATTGTCCTACAATGAATGCAAAAAATTTGGAATTTTCTAATTCTTATTTTAAAATTTAAATGATCTCAAGGATGTTATTTTTTAAAATATCGGTCAATTTCCACTATACTATAATATACAATAAAGTTTATACAACAAGAAGTATGAGATTCTTCAAATATTTATTAAATATGAAACAATCGAAATAGTAAAAAGTCATTATCCTATTCAAAACTCCCTTAAAATTATGCTAAGTGATGTGGTTTTGCAATTTGGGCTTGTTAGTTCTCTGTTTGACATGGCACTAATGTCCACAGGGTGACCCAAAGATCGAAACCTAGCCCAATTATTAAACATGAAACCCTAGAGTTGACCTTGCTAAAATAAGATCCAAGAGAAACAACCGTCTTTGTCTACAATGAAGAAAATTTACTTCCTCCAAACATTCTAGACAACTTGGAGGATTAATTATCAGGTGGCGATAACTTTATAGATGTACAAGCGCTATCTTCATCGCAGGTTGTACTTCTCCAACCGTACAACAAAAAAGTCCAAACTAACCTTCGATTAATATTAGAAATAGATTAGACCCTCCTATACAACCAACCCCAAATCATTCAATTTCTCTGGCCACTTGACCACCGCAGGAGAATGACAACAATTTTCGATTGTGAATTTGTTCTATGGCACAGACAGATTGAAACAATTCTTTTCATGGTGGAGAAAAATTGGTTAAAGAGAGATTATCCTCGACAAGTTGTTATTAAAGGTACATCCGCTGGATTTCTGTAAATCACCGGTGGAAGTGCCTGAATCTTGTCGGAATTCGCTCGAAATCTACACAAAAGCAACAAAAAAGGAAGTAAAAAGTATTAAAATAAAAGAAACAAAAAATATGAAAATATGCACAAAAAGAAAGTAAGAACCTATTTATTTAATTGACCACACTAACCAAACACCAAATAGACGCCTGTATTTGATTTTGAACTTATGAAATCAATGAAAAAAACTCTAATAGATTTAATAATAGGCAAAACATATAACTAGATTTTAAGAATTCTAAAATATATTTTGACTAATCATTAATCAATTAGAGTCACCACCATGACTGCTATAAGTTTTTGCATATTTAGGCTAAAACAACACTTGAGAGCATTTTATAATCTTGTATAGCTAATTTTCTAAGATCTGGAGTTTCTTGTTCCCCTTTCCTTTTATTATTAAAAGCATTTATGTTTAATTTTTATGATTATTCCATGATTAAGATTAGGATGACAACTAATCGGGATCATGACATGATTAATTTCTAGGCTCGGGGTTGAACCCGAAAGATTTCGTCTTTTTATCAGTTTGGTCATTGATTAATTTTAAGATTTTTATTATGAAAGGAAAAATAATAATGATTGTTAGCTAATTGATTAAATTAGCCTTGAAGATGGGGATTGAATTAGTCTTAATTATTGACATGAGGTTGCGGTTAGGAGTGACCAATATGTTGTGATTATCTTTAGGACTGATTTGCATCGAGGTGAATGATTAATTCAAAAGGTTATTATTTGGTTCGCGTAGCCACTGGATGTGTAGTGGTTGTCTAGATTTGTGTGTAGTGGCGGTGGTGTGTTTGGGTACCCTATGCGATGCGCAGTTGTGTGAGTTAGTTTATTGTGTATGGTGGGTTCTTGCTGAAGCTGTAGTGGTTTTTACGTGACTGTCTACTTATCTGTGTAGTATGTGAAAACTTTGTGTGTGCGGCAGTGCTTCAAAGGAGGAAGTGTCTGATAGTTGCATGAGGCTGTGTTGGTAGTTGGTGTTGTCGTGGATACCGTTTCAGGAAATAACACAAGGAAACATTTTATGAGGTAGTATTACAAGAGATAGGAGTTGGGTAAGTAAAGGTGAGGAGAATATTGTGATGGTGGGGTTGTAATGGTAATCGTAGTGAAGGGCGGTGAGAGAGAGAGAGAGAGAGAGAAAGAGAGAGAGAGTTTGTATGGGACATTTATGTCCAAAAATATTCAATTATTTGCTGGATGATAATTTTTTATATATTTTATTATGTTTGAAAAATCCTCTCAAGAGAAAATCCGAATTACAATAGAGTGATAAATGGAGTTTTTCATGTTGGAGGACAAGTATGTCTTACAAAGTAAAGTGTTTAAAAACTAGAAAAATAGTCGTATAATGAATATGAAAATTTTGTAATTTTCTTATTCTTATTTAAAAGTTTAAATAGCCACAAGGACTATGTTTTTTGAAATATCAATCTATTTACACTATGCTATAATATAAAATAAAGTTTATACAACAAGAAGGATGGGATTCTTCAAATATTTATTAAATATGATATAATCTAAAGATATAGTCAAAAGTCATCATCCTATTTAAAACTACACTAAAATTATGCTAACTGGTGTAGTTTTGCGATTTGGTCTCGTAACTTCCCTGTTTTACATGGTAAAAATGTCCATAGGGTGATCCAAAGATCGAAACCTAGCCCAATTGTAAAACATGAAACCCTAGAGTTGACCCTGCCAAAACAAGATCCAAGAGAAACAATCGTCTTCGTCTACAATGAAGGAAATTTAATTCCTCCGAGCATTCTAGACAATTTATCGGATCAATCACCAAGTAGCGGTAACTTTATAGATGTACATGCACTATCTTCATCTCAGGTTGTACTTCTCCAATCGTACAACAAAAAAGGCCGATCTAACCGTCAATTATTATCAAAAATAGATTAGACCCTCCTATACCACCAACCCCAAATCACTCAATTTCGTTGGCCACTTGACCAGCGCAGAAGAACGACAGCAATTTTCAATTGCAAATATGTTCTATGGCATTAACAGACGGATACAATACTTTTCAGGGTGAAAAACACTAGTTAGAGAAAGATAATCCTCAACAAGTCGTTATTAGAGGTATGTTTGCTGGATTTCTGTAAATCACTGGTGGAAGTGCCTGAATGTTATCGAAATTTGCTCAAAATATACACAAAAGTAGCGAAAAAGGAAATTACAAGTATTAAAGTAATGGAAACAATGAAGATGAAAATATGCATGAAAAGAAAGTAGGAACCTATTTATTTAATTGACCACACAAACCAAACACAAAACAGACGTCTGTGTTTGATTTGCAGCTTATGAAATCCATGGAAATAACTCTAATAAATTTAATAATTAGCCAAAACATATAATTAGATTTAAGTATTCTAAAATATATTTTGACTGATTATTAATCAATTAGAGTCACCTCCATGACAAATAAGCCGTTGATCTACAAAGAAAAAAGAACAAAAACATATGAGGGGTAGATACTTCCATAATATGTGCCTCTGTGAGTAAGACTACAAAATTATGGTACCATTCCAATATATAGTCCGGTATTAGGTTTATGTGATAATGTTCCATTCTTTCAACTATTATGGGCTTTGATAATTTTGATAGGCTATATTTCAAGCCCATTAATGTTAATCTTATTAAGTTTTAGCAAACCACCAAAAGTGGGCTAGTAGTTTGGCAAATCAAGCCAAAAAAAATAATCTTAGATTGGATGATCAATATACCTATTTTAACTAAAGGATGTAAAGTAGATGGACATCCACTTTGATTTCATAGTAAAAAACAACCTCTCAAATAGAAATAATTGAGGATAAGGTATTCCATAAAACCATATATGCTTCCAAATTATTTGTAACACCAGAAAACTTAATTCTTCAGGTAGCTCACTTTCGAATATTGCTGCATAATTTCGATGGCTACTATCCCCCATTATATCCATATTTATAATGTTTTATCCAAGTCTATTATTATTGTTAAAAGGGTGCGAGCTTTATTTTGTGAATAGCTACAACATTTTTGCCCAACTAATAAAAAATTGTACTTGTTTCTACTAATTAGTCTGTGGTCTGAACTTAATATTATATTGATGTAAGTCTTTCCAGATATAATTTACAATGTCCAAAAGGCACCACAAAATAATAATTTTATTATGTATCGTTTCAACTACCATGTTTGATTATGTTTATAGCATTACTGGCTATAAGTTAGCTTTTTGTACAACCCACTTGGATTCCAATAACTTAGTATGAACATGATTGACTGCCTTTACCACATTCCACCTTGATTTTATTAAGATCCTTACATTTATTTTAAAAGTGATTCATGACTAGAAAGAAAACTATCAACTAAATAAACAATATCACACTTTATTTATTTTTAAAATAACTATTGGAAACCACCCCATTAGTGCTATTTTCCCCTTTTTCATTTAAAAAACATTTTATCAGTTGCAGCATATGCACAATTGGCTTGACACTAAGACTAACAACATGACATACCAAATTTATTTCTAAATAGTCGGGGATGTGGTATAATATCATAAATAAGGATCCTATTTGTTGTATTCCATAGCTCATGACCTATCAAAAGTTGTAAGGAGTTCACTAGTAATATTTAACTAATGATTCAAATCTAGCAGAGAAAAAGCATGATAATCTGTCATATATGTATATTTGTAATGAGATACAGTAAGAATTAAAGAAATGAGAGAGGTCATCTTGGGCTAATATTATTAAAAACAAGCCGAGGCTACGTGATATGCTCGTTTTATTCGACCATTTAAGCATATTTTATATTCAAAATTGTAATAAAATGCAGTTTCCTTTAGAGAATTAGATACTTTACCAATTAGATGATTGGGATAACAATGCATCATTTTGCACCCTAATTCATTATTTGTGAAATTATTTGATTATTTAAGTGAGTCCTTTCCTGATCAAGTCGAGAATTGGAGTTTTGATGCGAAGCAAAATCCAAGTTCTCGGAAGAAGGCTACTAGAAGGAGTGGTAGAAAAAGGAAAACCATTTCCAAAGTGGTAGAAGAAGATTTGAAGAAAGAGTGAAGAGAAGGCAAAAAGGGATGTTGATATGTCATTGGCCACCTGATAGGCATCGACTCTAACATCTTTCTTCCACCCCTTTTCCCTTCTGTAACGGCTCTCCAACTGTCACCAGCCGGAAATTCCAGAATGGCGGATCCGCCGTCGTGGCTGAACACCACCACACAAAGGAATTCCTTTGTGGACAAACTGAAGCAACAACTTCCGACACACGACCCAATCGAGCTCCATCCATATTACAATTACAAGGGAGAGGTCGCAGTGTTGTATCCGGAAGATGAGATTGACCAATTGGCAACTCCCTTCTCAAAAGCATTGATCGGTAAATTCAGCAGGAGAAGGCCTACCATGGAGTTTATTCAAAAGCAATTCCATACGATCGGATTCAAAAGAGAAGTTCCAATTGCGGCCATGGATAGTCTCCATGTTCGAATCACTTTCAACCTAGATGAAGACTACCATAGATGTTGGCTGAAGAGAACCTGGTCGCTGGGAGGATATATAATGAGGGTTCTCAAATGGACCAAGCATTTCGATTATGATGAGGAGTCATCCCTAGCACCAGTGTGGCTCACGGTTGAGTTTCCTCTGGTACACTTCTTTCACCCTGCTGTTTTAAATCATATTGGTAAAGCTCTAGGTGAACTACTCTTCATAGATACCCCAAAAAAAACCTAACCAAACCTTCTACGATTAGGATGTGTGTAGAAAGAGATGTATGCAAACCTAGAACACACAAGATTAGATTAGGTTCTATTGCTTGCAATAAAGAATACAATATTGTCTATAAGGATTTTCCAGACTATTGTAAGAATTGCTACAAGTTAGGCCATGCTAAGGATAAGTGCAGATTGAATAACCTCACTGATGATGTTTCTAATGGTCCTAAAATGCCCACTCATATTGCTGAAACTCAGACTAAGTCAAAACTTCTGCCTAAGGTGACTGTCCCTAAACATAAACCTACTAGATTGGAGATCAGGACAGAAAATAGGTTAGTGGCTAGGATAGACAATAAGCTAGAGACCAGGACAGAATCTAAAAAATGGGAAGTCAGGTGGAAGAAAATTGAAACAAAAATGGTGGGATCAGCTAAGGACAAAGGATTATCACCTATTCAAATCGGGGACTCCCTCAAACACTGGACTGCTTCTAAACAGATAAATAGTATTGACATTCCACCACTGAGAAATAGTTATGTTTCTGACAATCCTGCTATGATCACTAGTCCACGGGATAATACTCTTGCGTCAGATTCTATACTCATCCCAAGTCAACTTGAACAAAAAGATGATTCCGTCCCAGAACCCCTTTCCCCCACAGTTATTTCAAACAGGTTTGACATTATCCAACAAGAGGATCCAGATGTGGAAATAGATGAAGATCCAGAGGAGGATATTAATGGTGATGCTATTATCCAGCAACATCACAAAATTCAAAATGATGAAGATTGAAGTCAAGATGAGGATCACCAGGATAACAGAGATGACTCTAAGGGTTAAAAGACTGCTCCTTCATCTCCAACAAGAAGGCTTATCTCCCCATCTTTCAATGATGACACATTATGCTCCAAACTCATAGACACACAAGATTCTCTAAATTTAAACCCTTCTCATTTGATTTGATACTTATAGATCTCCTATTAACAATCTATCATCTTCATTACAGATTGATATTCCTGACGATGATAACCCTGAGAATACAAGTCCAGTAGTTATCCAGCCTTCTTGTAATGAAGAGGAGATTGATTCCCTGGTGAATATAGTTGACCAGAATGTGGCATCAAGCACGAACCTAGAGTATGCTGAGAACTACCCTTTACTGTCTACTAAACCAAAAAGGAGTACCAGGTTAGCAATTAAAAATAGCCTTGAAATGGTAAAAATGCATGCTAATATTATGTTTTGGAATGTTAGAGGAATAGGAACCTTAGAAAAGAGACTTAAAAGACTGTCATATAAGCACAAAATTGATTTGTTAGCTGTCATTGATCTTAAAGGAAGTATGGAAAGTAGGATACTATATCAAAAGAGATTATGCTTTAGAAACACTCTGCTTACCAACCACAATCAGATTTGGATTTTCTATTCACAAAGAATACAAGTTTAATTTATATCAGAGCATGATTTCTTCATCAGACTTATGATTACTCAAGTAAACTCTGACAGGAATAAAATGTACAAGCAAATTAAATCCCTAATTAAAAATGATAATACCGTTTTAGGGGGTGATTTTAATGCCATTAGGACCTTAGATGAATATTCAAGAATAGCAAGCCCAGATACGAACACAATTCAGGATTTCAATAATTTCATTAATAATTTAAAGTTGGTTGAGATTAACACATTAGGGAACACCTTCACTTGGAGTAACCATAGAGCAATTAATCCCACATCAAAAAGACTAGATAGAATTCTAGCTAGTCAAGTCTTTGGTGATCATTTTAATAGATCCTCGGTCCAAATCTTGAATAGAACCACTTCGGATCACTCTCCCTTTCTCTTATAGATTACCTCTGACCAGACAACACATCCAAGGCCTTTTCGGTTTCAGGATATGTGGTTCTTAAGAAAGGACTTCTTAGGTCTAATAGAAAAAAGCTGGAATGAGCCTATGGAACCTCAAGGTCAGCTTAGGGTGGTTTTAAAACTGCAAAGGTTAAAAAAAGAAATTAAGAATTGAAAGAAATTTATTTTTAGTAATTTTAGGGATAATATAAAAAAGACTGAACTGAGAGTAGCTGAATTAGAAGAAATATATGATATAACTCATGATATTTCTATGATAATAGAATTGAATGAAGCTAGAGCTGTTCTAACTAGGTCTATGTTGGAAGAGCACACTTTCCTTAAGCAGAAATGTAAGGAGAATTGGTTAAGGGATGGGATTGCAACACAAAGTACTTCCATAAAGCAATCACATAAAACAAAGCTAGATTATCAAACCAGAAAATTAAGGATGATGACAATAACTGGTTAAATGAATAGGACAAAATTGGAGAAGCTGCTGTAAATTTCTTTAAAAATCTGTTGCAGAATAAAAACACAGATGTAACTGGAAATAACCTCTCATTTCTACTTCAAGAATGCAAATCTGTAGTAACTGAGTCACAGAACCAGGATTTACTAAAACCTATCACTTTAGAGGAGGTTAAAAACAGAGTTTTCAATCTAAATCCCTCGGCTGCACCAGGTCCAGATGGTTTTACTGGTCTTTTCTTTAGGAATTCATGGCATATCATTTATAGAGACCTGCATCAGGCTGTTTTAGAGTTCCAACAGGGAGTTCCTATCCCAAAGGCTATTGGTAGTACTTTTATAACACTGAACCCTAAAAATCTAACCCCAGTTTCCTTCTCAGAATATAAACCGATTAGTTTGTCTAACTTCACAAATAAACTGATGGCTAAAATTCTGGCTGAAAGGATTAAACCTCTAATGGCCTCTATTATTTCAGAAGAACAGTCAACATTCATCACAGGTAGGGACATTGTTGATAACATCCTTTTAATGAAGGAAGCTGTTAGATTATTGGACAAGAAGAATGAATCCCTAAATATGATCCTTAAAATAGATATGATGAAGGCCTTTGATAGGGTCTTCTGGTCTGCTCTTAATTCCTTAATGCTGAGATTAGGTTTCCATGGCAGGTTTGTTAAATTAATTATGAATAACCTTAATTCTGTTTGGTTTTCTGTTTTGATTAATGGTGTTCCTCAAGGTTTTTAATACCATCTAGGGGTTTAAAGCAAGGTGATCCATTCTTTCCCTTTCTTTTTAATATTTTATCTGAATTGTTGACTTTAAATCTGAAAAAACAATTCCTTTTGAAAAACCTGAAGCATTTCAAAACTCCAGCTAATTCAGTTCCAG
>JAULKM010018973.1:0-14328 GCA_032355605.1 Rubia tinctorum
TATATTTATATTTATATTTATATATGTATATATATTTATATTTATATTTATATATGTATATATATTTATATTTATATATTTATATATGTATACATATTTATATTTATATATTTATATATGTATACATATTTATATTTATATTTATATATTTATATGTGTATATATATTTATATATAAGTGAAGGGTTCAATACACACCCTTTTTTACACAAATATTTACACCAAACAATTATCCATCCAACATTCTCTCTCTCACTCAATCATTAAATCTATTTTTAATAAAATAATCTCACCCATGAGATTAAATTAGATGGATGGTTAGAATTTGGTGTAAAATTTGGTGTAAAAGTAAGGATGTGTATTAAACCCTTCCATATATATATATATGATAATTTAGTAACAAAAAAATTCATTATAAAATTCTCAAAACAGATGTAATATTTTTGTGATTAACAATACCATTATTGAATTTAATATATTTAGCATTTGAATTTTGACATATGAATCGAAAATAAACAAAATTATCTAACAAAATGGTTAAATATATAATATAGAAAACATTCTTGTTCAAGTGCCCTCTTCTTGTTTCTTCGTGTGGTTAAAGATAGATTTTTCGGCTAAGAGATACCTCACATCGGTGACAGCACACTAATCCTCACATGCAAAGTCCTTGTTTCAATTTTGTCGACAAGAATAAATTAATTAATGTAGTCATTTAAAAGTAAGTTGTGTGCTGTTATGAACACAACCTAAATGTTAATCTTCTGACCAGTTATTTGGGATCGTGTAAGATCTAAACGTGTAACTTTTGGTCATAATATATTCAAACGGCACACAAATACTCCCATTGAATTTTTTTGTACAAACAAGAGATCTATAGGTGCACCTCACAAAACAACCGACGAACCAAATATGGTCGCAAAAATGATTATTTTCTTAAACATGTATTCCTAGAAAAGGATTATAAAATCCTAATATTATCATTTATAACTCTCAAAATTTTACAACCAATAATAAATTGATCGATATTGGGATAAATGGAACTTCTAAACACATGAATAGCCATAAACACAACTTTCATTAGAGGAAAACGTATTTAAAAAAATATCCAAAAAAGAATATATGTTAAAAGACACACTCCTCAAATATAGTGCCTTGACGACGACGAATGTTTTACAAAAATTGAACATAAAATATTCAAAACTCATGAATAAAGTTATATACGCGTTTAAAAGGAACGAGATCCCAATCGCACCAAGGAATTCAAATCTTTACCGTTAGGAGTACCTCATTTCTTAATCCACGTCGGTTTGAACTCTGTGTAGTAGTGTACTCGAAGGCCTTGAATGACGATAAGGATGATATCTTGGAAAAACACTAGCCGCCCCGAACTCTTTGCAAAGATGTTTGAGGTAAAGATAGCGATAGCGATAGCAATGTTCAACGATTCTGGCAGGTACTTGCAGCAGAAAATATTTACCTTCTTAACTGTCACACTACAATGCCACCCATTATTGCTTGTCGTTGGTCGAAGAACCAATTCAGCTTCTCCGTTATTCACCTTACCTGTTCAACGAAAAATATACATTTTTCTCACTGTACATTGACAAATATAGCAGATTATGGTATACTACAATAATATTATTATTTTATTCAAATAAATCTACATAATTATGTCGTTAAGCCTATTTTGGAATTTAAAATCCTCACACGTCACGTGACTACAGGCTTGACCCTACCGTGAAAGCGTTGGTTACAATATACCCCACATCCACAAACATCGTAATACGAACATGTGCCGAAATTTGTGTATTTATAAATAAATATATACTAAATATTGTTCCACTGTGCACCGGTGACCACACAAAAGATCCATATGTGCAAAGTCCTAATTACCATTTTCATCTACTAGAACAAATTTAATAATGTGGTCATATGAAAGTAAGTGGTGTATGTACTAATTATAGCACAAACTAATTGTTGATCACCTTAATGGTCTTGTGGTTCGTGTGAGATCTAGACATGCGGTCATAATATATTCAAAAAGGAACAAAAATACTACCCACTTAAAAAATCGTGCAAACCAGTGGTCTTTTAGTTTACCTCACAAAACAACTGGCCAAATCATACGACTTACATATGCGAGTCACAGTGATAAGTAAACATCGTCTTAAGCAATGTAATAATTTTTTTAAAAGATAGAAAGTTGATTTTTAGGAAATTGACTTAAATATTAATGTTAAACTATGTCGCACACATAACACACACATTACACACACACACACACACATATATATATATATATATGTATGTATGTATGATAATTTAGTAATCTAAAATATCATTATGGAATTCTCAAAACATATGTGACATTTTTTATTTAACAATACCCTTATTGAATTTAAAATATTTAGCATTTGAATTTTTACATATGAGTCAAAAATAAAAAAATTTATCTAGCAAAATGGTGAAATATATAATATAGAAAACATTCCAGTTAAAGTTCCCTCTTTTTGTTTCTTTGTGTGGTTAATGATGAATTTTTCAGCAAAGAGATACCTCACGTCGGTGATCGCACACTAATCCTTACATGCAAAGTCCTTGTTAAATTTTTTGTCAACGGAAATAAATTAAATAATGTTGTCATTTAAAAGTAAGTTGTATGCTGCTATGAACACAAACTAAGTGTTGATCTCCTGACCCATTATTTGGGATCGTGTAAGATCTAAATGTGCAACTTCTAGTCACAATATATTCAAATCAGCACAAAAATACTCCAATTCAATGTTTTTGTGCAAACAAGAGATCTATTGGTGCACTCATCAAATAGAGTTCCTCGACGACGATGAAAATTTTATGAAATATTAAACATGAAATATTCAAGACTCATAAACAAAGTTTTATACTCGTTTAAAAGGAAAGAGATCCCAATCTCACCAAGGTCTTCAACTCTTAACCTTTAGGTGTACCTCCTTTTTTAACCCACGTCGGTCTGAACACTGAGCAGTAGTGTACTTGAAGGCCTTGAACGACGATAAGGAGGATATCTGGGAAAAACTAGCTGCTCCAAACTCTTTGAAACAATGGTGGAGGTGGAGATAGCCGTAGCGATCTTCAACTATTCTGGTAGGTAGTTGCAGCAGAAGAGATTTTCGTTCTTAACTGCCAACTTACATTGACACCCCTTCTTGCTCATCTTTAGACAAAGAACTAGTTGAGGTTCTCCGTTATTCACCTTACCTCTTCAACAAAAATTATACATTTTACTCATCGTACACTGATGAATATAGCAGATTATGGTACTCTACAACAATATTATTATTTTATTTAAAGAAATCTACATTTGTCATTAAGCCTATTTTGGAATTCAAAATCCTCACACGTCACGTGACTGGGGGCTTGACCCTGGCGTGCAAGTGTTTGTTACAATATACCCCACGTGCACAAGCATTATAATATGAACAAGTTCAGAATTTTGTGTATTTCTTTTAAAAAAATATATACGAAATATTGTCCCACTGTGTATTTCCATACCGCCATAATTGTACTTATTTATGGGTTTGGAGAGCCTAGTATATATCTCACATCCACCAACGGTGGATGTTTTAAAATAAAATAAATTAAATATCATCCTGCTATGCACTGACGACCGCACAAAAGATCCATACATGAAAAGTCTTTCTGACCATTTTTATCTACTGGTAAAAAATTAATAATGTGGTCATATGAAAGTAAGTGGTATATATACTATTTACAACATAAACTAATTGTTGATCCCTTATTTTTCATGTGGTTCGTGCGAGATTTAGATGTTCAGTCATAATACATTCAAACAGGCACATAAACACTACTCATTGAAAAAGATCGGGCAAACCAGGGGTATATTGGTTCACGTCACAAAACAACTGGCCAACTCATACGACCTACATATGCGAGTCACTTTGATAAGTAAACATCGTCCTAATCCATGTAATAAAATGTTTGAAAAGATAGAAAGTAGATTTTTAAAAAATTGACTTAAACATTAATGTTAAAGTATGTCGAACACAGAATGCACACATTACATATACATATACATATATATATATATGTATATATATGTGAAGGGTCCAATACACACCTTTATTTTTACACCAACTCTACATTATCCATCCAACATTCTCTCACTTATTCATTAAATATATTTATAGTAAAATAATCTCAACCATGAGATTAGATTAGATGGATGGTTAGGATTTGGTGTAAAATTTGATGTAAAAATAAGGATGTGTACTAAACCCTTCCATGTATATATTTATATATGATAATTTAATAATCTAAAATATCATTATTGAATTCTCAAAACAGATGTATTATTTTTGTATTTAACAATACCATTATTGAATTTAAAATATTTAGCATTTAAATTTTGACATATGAATCGAAAATAAACAAAATTATCTAGCAAAATGGTTAAATATATAATATAGAAAACATTCCAGTTCAAGTACCCTCTTCTTGTTTCTTTGTGTGGTTAATGATGGATTTTTCGGCTAAGAGATACCTCACGTCGGTGCTCGCACACTAATCCTTACATGCAGAGTCCTTGTTACAATTTTATAAATGGGAATAGATTAAATAATGTGGTCATTTAAAAGTACGTTGTATGCTGCTATGAACACAAACTAAATGTTGATCTCCTGAATCGTTATTTGGGATTGTGCAAGATCATGTGCAACTTTTGGTCAAAACATACTCAAACTAGCAAAAAATTATTCCCATTGAAATTTTTGGGGCAAATAATATATCTAATGGTGCACTTAACAAAACAACTGACGAACCAAATATGGTCGCAAAAGCAATTTTTTGCTTAAACATTTATTCCTAAAAATAGAAAATACAATATTATCATTTATAACTCTCAAAAGTTTACTATTAACTATAAATTGATCGATATTACGATAAACAAAACTTCTAAACTCATGAATAACCATAAAACACAACTTTCATTAGCGGAATACACATTTAAAAAATAGAACAAATAATCTTAGTTTAAAAAAACTCCTCAAATAGAGTAACTTGACACCGACAAAAATTTTACCTCAAATTAAACATAAAATATTAAAAACCCATAAACAAAGTTATGTACACGTTTAAAAGGAAAGAGACCCCAATCGCACCCATGTCTTCAACTCTTAACCTTTAGGAGTACCTCATTTCTTAACCCACGTCGGTTTGAATCCTGAGTAGTTGTGTACTCGAAGGTCTTGAACGATGATTAGGATGATATCTGGGAAAAAACTAGCCGCTCCAAACTCTTTGTAATGATGGTGGAGGTGGAGATAGTAGTAGTGATCTTCAACTATTCTTGCAGGTAGTTGTAGCAAAAGAGATTTCCATTTTTAACTGCCAAGCTACACTGCCACCCCTTCTTCCTCGTCTTTAGACAAAGAACCAGTTCAACTTCTCTATTATACACCTTACCTCCTTAACGAAAAATATAATTTTACTCACCGTACAATGACCAATATAGCAGATTATGGTACTTCACAACAACATTATTATATTATTTAAATAAATCGACATTTGTCAGTATGCCTATTTTGGAATCAAAATTGTGACACGTCACATTACTAGGGCTTGACTCCACCGTGCAAGTGTTGGTTACAATATACCCAACGTGTACAAACATCGTAATACAAACATGTGCAGAAATTTGTGTATTTCTTAAATAAACATATACTTAATATTGTCCCGCCGTGCACCGGTGACCGCACAAAAGATCTATACATACAAGTCTATGTCACCATTTTCATCGACTAGATTTTTATTATAATTTGGTCATATGAAGGTAAGTGGTATATATACTACTTATAAAACAAACTAATTGTTGATCCCCGTAATTGTCCTGTGGTTCGTATGAGATCTAGACGAGCAATCATAAAATATTCAAACAGGCACATAATCACTACCCATTGACAAAGATCAGGCAAACCAGTGGTCTATTGGTTCACGTTACAAAACAACTGGCTAACTTATACGGCCTACATATGCGAGTCAAAATGATAAGTAAATATTGTCCTAAGCCATGTAATAAAATGTTTAAAAATAAAGAAAGTTGATTTTTAATAAATGGACTTAAACATTAATGTTAAAGTATGTCGCACACATAATGCACACATTACATATACTTATATATATATATGAAGGATTTAATACACACCCTTATTTTTACACCAAATCTACATTATCCATCCAACAGTCTCTCACTTATTCATTAAATCTATTTTTAGTAAAATAATCTCAACCATGAGATTTGATTAGATGGATGGATAGAATTTGGTGAAAAATTGGTGTAAAAATAAGGATGTGTATTAAACCCTTTCTTATATATAGTGTGTATATATACATGATAATTTAGTAATCTAAAGTATCAGTATAGAATTCTCAAAACATATGTAATATTTTTATATTTAACAATACAATTATTGAATTTAAAATATTAAGCATTTGAATTTTGACATATGAATTGAAAATAAGCCAAATTATCTAACAAAACGGTTAAATATATAATATAGAAAAAATTCCAATTCAAGTGCCCTCTTCTTGTTTCTTTGTGTGGTTAATGATAGATTTTTCAGCTAAGAGATACCTCGCGTCGGTGCTCACACACTAATCCTTGCATTCAAAGTACTTGTTATAGTTTTTTTCAACGGGAATAAAATAAATAATGTGGTCATTTAAAAGTAAGTTGTATGCTGCTATGAACACAAACTAAATATTGATCTCCTGACTCGTTATTTGGAATCGCGCAAAATCTAAACGTGCAACTTCGGGTCACATTATACTCAAACCGGCAAAGAATTACTCCCATTGAATTTTTTTATGCAAACAACAAATCTTATGGGGAACCTTATAAAGCAACAGACAAGCAAAATATGGTCGCAAAAATGATTGTTTTCTTAAACATATATTCCTAAAACGATTATAAAATCCTAATATTATCATTTATAAGTCCCAAAAATTTACAATTAACAATAAATTGATCGATATTATGATAAATAAAACTTCTAAACATATGAATAGCCATAAAAAAACTTTCATTGTCGGAATACACATTTAAAAAAAATAAAAAAAGAATATTTGTTAAAAAAACACACTCCTCAAATAGAGTGCCTTGACGACGATGAAAATTTTACGACAAATTAAACATAAAATATTCAAAACTCATAAACAAAGTTATAGACACATTTAAAAGGAAAAAGATCCCAATTGCACCAAGATCTTTAACTCTTAACCTTTAGGAGTACCTCATTTCTGAACCCCAGGTCCGTCTGAACCTTGAGTAGTAGTGTACTCGAAGGCCTTGAACGAGGATAAGGATGACATTTGGGGAAAAACTAGCCTCTCCAAAATCTTTGCAACGATGGTGGTGGTGGAGATAGCCATGGCGATCTTCAACTATTCTAGCAGGTAGTTGTAGCAGCAGAGATTTCCGTTCTTAACTGCGAGGCTACATTTCCACCCCTTCTTGCTTGTCTTTAGAAAAAGAACTAGTTCATCTTCTCCGTTATTCACCTTACCTCTTCAACGAAAAATATACATTATACTCGGCGTACACTGACGAATATAGCATATTATTGTACTCTACAGCAATATTAATATTTTATTTAAATAAATCTACATTTGTCAGTAATCCTATTTTGGAATTCCAAATGCTCACACATCACGTGACAGGGGCTTGACCCCGCCATGCAAGTGTTGGTTACAATATACCCCAAGTGCACAAGCATCGTAATACGAACATGTGCAGAATTTTGAGTATTTCTTAAATAAACATATACTAAATCTTGTCCCTCTATACACCCGTGACCGACAAAATATCAATACATGCAAAGTCTTTGTCACCATTTTCATCTACTGGATAAAATTTAATAATGTGGTCATATGAAAGTAAGTGGTAAAAATACTACTTATAACACATACTAATTGTTGATCTCCTTAATTGTCACGTGGTTCGTTCGAGATCTATACGTGCAATCATAATATATTCAAACAAGCAAAGAAACACTACCCATTAAAAAAGATTGGGCAAACCAATGGTCTATTTGTTCACATCACAAAACAACTGGCCAACTCCTACGACCTACATATGCTGGACAAACTGATAAGTAAACATCATCCTAAGCCATGTAATAAAATGTTTGAAAAGATAGAAATTTGATTTTGAAGAAATTGACTTAAACATTAATGTTAAAGTATGTCGCACACAGAACACACATATTACATATATATATATATATATATGTATGTATTTATATTTATATGTGAAGGGTTCAATACACACCCTTATTTTCACACCAATTTTTACACCAAATCTACATTATCCATCCAACATTCTCTCACTTATTCATTAAATATATTTTTAGTAAAATAATCTCAACCATAAAATTAGATTAGATTGATAGTTAGGATTTGGGGTAAAAATTGGTGTAAAAATAAGGATGTGTATTAAACCTTTCCCATATATATATGTGTGTGTGTGTATGTGATAATTTAGTAATCTAAAGTATCATTATAGAATTCTCAAAACACATGTAATATTTTGGAATTTAACAATACCATTATTGAATTTCAAATATTTAGAATTTGAATTTTGACAAATGAATCGAAAATGAACTAAATTATCTTACAAAATGGTGTTATATATATAATATTGAAAGCATTCCAGTTCAAGTGCCCTCTTCTTGTTTCTTTGTGTGGTTAAGGATGAATTTTTAAGCTAAGAGATACCTCACGTCGGTGACTGAACAATGATCCTTACATGCAAAGTCCCTGTTACATTTTTTATCAACGGGAATAAATTAAATAATGTTGTCAATTAAACGTAAGTTGTATGCTGCTATGAACACAATCTAATTGTTGATCTCTTGACCCGTTATTTGGGATCGTGCAATATCTAAAATGCAACTTCTGGTCAAAATATATTCAAACCAACACAAAAATACTCCCATTAATTTTTTTTGTGCAAACAAGAGATATATTGGTGCACCTCGCAAAACAACTGACGAACCAAATATGATCTATTATTTTCTGAAACATATGTTCTTAAAAAAGGATTATAAAATCATAATTTTGTCATTTACAACTCTCTAAATTTTACAACTAACAATTAATTGATTGATATTATGGTAAATAAAACTTCTAAACACATGAATAACCATAAAACATGAATTGCATTAGCGGAATACGCATTTAAAAAAATCTAAAAAGAATATTTGTTAAAAAACACACTTCTCAAACATAGTGCCTTGACAATGAAGAAAAGTTTACGAAAAATTAAACATAAAATATTCAAAACTCATAAATAAAGTTATATCCGCGTTTAAAAGGAAAGAAATCTCAATCGAACCAGGGTCTTCAACTCTTAAACCTTCAGGAGTACCTCATTTCTTTACCCACGTCGGTCTGAACCCTGTGTAGTAGTGTACTTGAAGGCCTTGAACGACGATAAGGCTGATATCTGGGATAAAACTAGCTAATCCGAACTCTTTGCAATGATGGTGGAGGTGGAGGTGGAGGTGGAGGTGGAGGTGGAGGTGGAGGTAGCGATCTTCAACCATTCTAGCACGTACTTGCAATACAAGAGATTTCCATTCTTAATTGCCAAGATACATTGCGACCCCCTTTTTGCTCATCTTTAGACAAAGACCCAGGTCATCTTCTCTGTTATTCACCTTACCCCCTTCAATGAAAATATACATTTTACTCATCGTACACTGACGAATATAGCAAATTATGGTACTCTACAACGATGTTATTATTTTATGTAAATAAATCTACATTTTTCGTTAAGCCTATTTTGGAATTCATAATCCTCACACGTCACGTAACTGGAGGCTTTATCCCTCCGTGCAAGTTTTGGTTTCAAAATACCCCACGTACACAAACATCGTAATACGAACATGTGCAGAAATTTTTGTATTTCTTAAATAAACATATACTAAATATTTTCCCGCTGTGCACCTGTAACAGCACAAAAGATCCACACATGCAAAGCCTTCGTCATCATTTTCATCTACTGGAAAAAAATTAATAATGTGGCTATATGAAAGTAAGTGGTATACATACAACTTATAACACAAACTAATTGTTGACCCCCTTAATTATCCCGTGGTTCGTGTGAGATGTAGACGTGTGGTCATAATATATTCAAATAGGCACAGAAACACTACCCATTAAAAAAATCGTGCAAACCAGTGGGGTATGGGTTCACATCCCAAAACACCTGGCCAACTCATACGACTTACATATGCAAGTCATAGTTATAAGTAAACATCATCCTAAGTCATGTAATAAAATGTTTAGAAAGTTTATTTTTAAGAAATTGACTTAAATAATAATGTTAAAGTATGTCGCTCACAGAACACACACATTACATGTGTGTGTGTATTTATATGTGAAGGGTTCAATACACACCCTTATTTTCAACTTCTGGGATCGTGTAAGATCTAAACACGCAACTTCTGGTCACAATATATTCAAACCGGCACAAAAATACTCCCATTGAAATTTTTTGTGCGAACAAGAGATCTATTAGTGCACCTCACAAATCAATTGACGAAATAAATATGGTCGCAAAAATGATTATTTTGTTAAACATATGTTCCTAAAAAAGAATTATAAATTTATAATTTATAACTCTCTAAATTTTACAACTAACAATAAATTGATCAATATTATGGTAAATAAAACTTATAAATACATGAATTACCATAAAACACAAATTTCATTAGCTGACTACGTATTTTTAAAATTTTGAAAAAAGAATATTTTTTAATAAACACAATCGTCAAATAGAGTGGCTTGACGGGGATGGAAATTTTACAAAAAATTAAACATAAAATATTCAAAACTCATAAACAGAGTTATATACGCGTTTAAAAGGAAATAAATCCCAATTGCAACATGGTGTTCAACTCTTAACCTTCAAGAGTACCTCATTTTATAACTCACATCAGTTTGAACCCTTTGTAGTAGTGTACTCGAAGGCCTTGAACGACAATAAGGCTGATATCTTGGAAAAAACTAGCCGCTCAGAACTGTTTGCAACAATGGTGGAGGTGGAGATAGAGGTATCGATCTTCAACCATTCTAGCACATATTTGCAGTAGAAGAGATTTCCGTTCTTAACTACAAAACTACATTGTTCACCTTCTACATTATTCACCTTACCCCTTCAAAGAAAACAATACATTTTACCCACCGTACAATAACAAATATAGCATATTATGGTACTCTTCAACAATATTATTAGTTTATGTAAATGAATCTACATTTGTCGTTAAGGCTATTTTGGAATTTAAAATCCTCACACGCCATGTTACTGGAGGCTTTATACAGCCGTGCAAGTTTTGGTTACAATATACCCCACGTGCACAAACATTATAATATGAACATGCGCATAAATTTGTGTATTTCCTATAAAAACATAAACAAAATATTCTCCCGACGTGCACCGATGACAGGACAAAAGATCCACACATGCAAAGTCTTTGTCATCATTTTCATCTACTAGAAAAAAATTAATAATGTAACCATATGAAAGTAAATGGTATATATACTACTTATAACACAAACTAAATTTCGATACCCTTAATTATCCGGTGGTTCGTGCGAGATCTTGACCTGCGGTCATAATATATTCAAACAGCCACATAAATACTACCCATTGAAAAAGATCGTGTAAACTAGTGGTCTATTGGTTCACCTCATAAAACAACTGGCCAACTCAGACGACCTATATATGCGAGTTACAGTGATGAGTAAACATCGTCCGAAGACATGTAATAAAATGTTTGAAAAGATAGAAAGTTAATTTTTAAGAAATTGACTTAAAAATTAATGTTAAAGTATGTCGCATGAGGAACGCACACATTACATATATATGTGTATGTATATATATATACATATATATACACTTGTGTGTGAAGGGTTCAATATAAACCCTTATTTTTACTCCAATTTTAACACCAAATCTCAATTATCCATCCAACATCTTCTCACTCATTCATTAAATATATTTTTAGTAAAATAATCTCAACCAGGATATTAGACTAGATGGATGGTTAGGATTTGATGTAAAAATAAGTGTGTGTATTAAACCCTTCCCTATATATATAAACACATATATGATAATTTGGTAATCTTATATATCATTATAGAATTCTCAAAACAGATGTAATATTTTTGTAGTTAACAATACCATTATTGAATTAAAAAATTTAGGCATTTAAATTTTGAAATATGAATAAAAATTATATAACAAAATGGATAAATATATAATATAGAAAACATTCCAGTTCAAATTCCTTCTTCTTGTTTCTTTGTGAGGTTAAGGATAGATTTTTTGGCTAAGAGATACCTCACGCCAGTGACCGCACACTGATCCTTACATGCAAAGTACTTGTTACTATTTTTTGTAAATGACAATAAATAAAATAACGTGGTTATTTAAATGTAAGTCGCATGCTGGTTAGAACAAAAACTAAATATTGATCTCCTGACTCGTTATGTGGGATCGTGCAAGACCTAAACGTGCAACTTCTGGTTACAATACATTCAAACCAATACAAAAATACTCCCATTGGAATTTTTTGTGCAAATAAGAGATCTATTGGTGCACCTCACAAAACAACTGACCAACCAAATATGGTCGTAAAATTGATTAATTTCTTAAACAAATATTCCTATTTTTTTTTATAAAATCCTAATATTTTCATTTATAACTCTCGGAATTTTACAACTAATAATAAATTGAATGATATTATGATATGTGTAAATTCTGAACACCTGAATAACCATTAAACACGACTTTCATTAGAGGTATGTGCATTTTTTTTAATCCAAAAATATATATGTCAAAAAATCACTCCTGAAATAGAGTACCTTGCGGCAATTAAAGTTTTACCAAAAATTAAACATAAAATATTCAAAACAACTAAACAATGTTATATACACCTTTAAATGGAAAGAAATCCCAATCGAACTCGGGTCTTCAACTCTCAACCTTCAGGAGTACCTCATTTCTTAACCCACGGTTGTCCGAACCCTGTGAAGTAGTGTACTCGAAGGCCTTGAACGACAATAATGATGATTTTTTGGGAAAAATCGCTGCTCCAAACTCTTTACAACGATGATGGAGGTGGAGATAGCGGTAGCGATCTTCAACTATTTATGCAGGTACTTGCAGCAGAAGGGATTTCCCTTTTTAACTTCCATGCAACATTCACTACTAGAAAAATGACCTATTACTTCTCCCCTTTTATGCACTCACCATATCTTCGAGTTCGATTTGGGATGGTGTATCTTCGGAATAAGGAGCTTCCATTCATACCACCACTTCCATCATATTGCTCACATGCCCCTCCAAAGCCTTGAGTCTTGAGGTGGTTTGAGTTTCCGCATACTCATTAGTCTTGGCCAACTTGGACAAGTTTGCTATTGCATGTATGATCTTCGCGTTTGTCAAACTTAAACCTTCTTCTTGGGATTGGTTTTGGGGTATAGTGTAAGGTGGTGGGGATAACCATATTGCTCATAGGGTTGGTTTTCTGACTCATTCTCATA
Source organism: Rubia tinctorum (assembly GCA_032355605.1). Taxonomy (NCBI): domain Eukaryota; kingdom Viridiplantae; phylum Streptophyta; class Magnoliopsida; order Gentianales; family Rubiaceae; genus Rubia; species Rubia tinctorum. Next base: position 13,608 of record JAULKM010018973.1, read on the forward strand.
CCAAAAATCTAGATTACCACTCCACTCTGGATTGTAAGAATTGTGGTACAGATACCATTCTTGAGCTTCTTTCACATGAAAACCATCAAATCTGTCCTGATGATAGAACTCTTTATAATACTCTTGGTTTTGAAAACCAACGGTTCTTTCCTCCTCGTAGTGCTCCTCTCTAAACCAATAGCAAGACTCAGTAGGATGGTCAGAATTAAAAATCCTACAAAACCTTGCTTGTTGAGCCAATCTTCTCATCATGAGTTCCCTTAAGGTGAGATCTTCATTTTTGTTTCTTTTTCAAAAATTTGGATTGATATTGAAAGTATTATCGGAAAAAAATCACCAAGAACTCAAGAAATACCTAGTCCGAACAAAAATAGCCAAAAAGAAAAGGCAAATAAATATAACTAGCATATACTCACACATAATATTCCCAAATACTTAAAAAATAAATGCCTCTTCCCCGGAAACGGCGCTAAAATTTGGGAGGTTGTCGCCGTACCTATCAAAGATACAATTTATAAGCTCTAAATGCTTACTAAATACAATTGAGTAGATAGTGGCAAATTGGGGTCGTCCACGAAGAAGAAGGATTTTCCTAAGGGTTTTCACATATAAAGGTTAATACTACACTAGATATAGAGATATACATATATATATATATATATATATATATATATAAGCAGGTAAAGATTTGGGGGGGGGGGGGTGGTTTGGTTATACGTAA
>JAULKM010018984.1:0-14328 GCA_032355605.1 Rubia tinctorum
AATAAGGTTCTAAAAATAAAATTAGTGAGAAAATTAGTGGGATTTTTTAAAGGAAGAGGCTGGGCATGAGAGGTGTTGGGCCTATTGGGTTAAACTCATTTATCAAGTTTCTTTTTATTCCCTTGACGAGAACAAAATGACTTCGTTTCACTTATACTAAAACGATGTCGTTTTGTTTAATGAAGAAACAAAATAATAATAAATCGAAAAATGGCGTCGTCTTCCTCAGAGCTCGCCGAAAATGGGAGCTAAAACCTAGGTTTAGGAGGGCATAATCCATGGATTCCGGTGGCTCCTATACCTAAATTCAGGGACACCAAATCCTAGGCGTGGCGCCAGCATCCCCTCGCTCCCCCCGGTTCCACCCATGCATGCAGTAATGTCATAATCAATACAAACATTGACAAAAGTCTTGAGATTCTTTATAGAATCAAATTGTGAGAAGATTATGTACCATTTTTTGTTCAAATTCATTCTCCCTCACATGCGAGACTAAAGACTTTATGAAGTGCATCCAATGGTAACTGCATTCTCACTTGGCCAGTGGTTTTCTATCTTGTTCATGCAAGCAAAAATTTTACAACGTTAGTAAGGTATTCATTATTAAAAAATACTTATATGTTCATTTTGATTCAATGATTTGTAAGTTACCACCTTGAGAGATTTCCAATGAACTGCTTTTGAATTGCTGATGAAGGAATCCATCAACACCTTCTCAATGGGTATACTATTGGTTCAAGAGGATTTTCATGTAATGGATTGAAGCATAACATCGTGTTCAAGACCAATATATGATTACGGCCACCATACAATGTTCACTACAAAAATAATTGCCAATATATCATCACACGCCCATATTATTCAAGAGTGACAAAAAAATAGGGCAGTAAGTAGAGTTGACTCACTTCTCGTAATACGCTGGGATGTACATTGAATTGTCCTTAAGCATAAATCGAGAGACCAAGAAAGCCAAACATTTTTCCATCAAAACTTGTTCATTCTGGACCTTTTTAGGGAAAAGAATCCCTAACCACCATTTTTGCTTGGTATCGAAAAGTACGTGCAAGAACCTATAAATATGGTTAGTTTAGACACATTGAACTCAAACAAGTAGAATATCAATCAACAAAGTTACGGAGTTGCAATACTTACATCGAATGTAGTTGCATCACGGGTGGGGGACATTACTTAATTCGAACAAGTCCTTGAAATCCTACACTTGGGTGATTGGATGTACCGTATGTGTAACCAAAAATACCTACATTGTCAACAACAATTTTGTACAAATATGAAAGATGGCGAGTTCTCATAATTGTGTGAATGTTCTCAAGGGATCCATCATTTGTGGGATTGAATGGTGGCGACTTCAGTCTAAAAACACGAGAATTGTTTGGTTTTGAATATCTATATGCAATACCTATCATTTTCTCAATCTACATGGCATTCAACCATAATAGTTATGCACACAATATCTGTCACTACTCATTGGCAATACAAAATAATGAGTGATTTACTTTTGTATTAGGTGTCTTCTCCAAGATGCCCACCGTGTGAATGGGTCATTCAACATACATTACTACTACCACATCCATCGTGTTTATCTTGGTTCCGGTAAAGGAAGCATTATACCACGACGTGAATCTCACCATTAACACTCTCGGCAAGAAGTGTGCACAATGAATTATTCTACACAGGAAGAGTCACTACGTTGGAAAAAATGTCGAGCTATAATAATTATTTAATAACAATGAATGTGTAATTTATTTTCTTACATGCATGTTGCGTTGCTTTGCTTCCATTAATTCAACTCTTTGTTGATCGAATGCAACGGTGGGTGTCAAAGTCGAAGACTTCTCAACAAGTTGACTTCTCAACAAGTTGACTATCATCCTCAGGATGGTATGTTGAGATTTTTGGAAGGATTAGATCCAACTCTAGTGGCATTGTCCTCCCTTTTGAATCTTGCGAGATATAAGCCACTAATTGGGTCAATGTGCATTTCAAAGCATCAGTTTTTTTTGCTGACTATTTGATGTTTGGCCAACCGTAGGTTGCCTAGTTTTGACAAACACATCCCTATGAGTAGAGAGAGTACCGTTTTCGCGCACCTGGCCCATACCCTTCTTTCTAACCCCCAACGAATTTTCCCATTTATTGCTCTTCGTTTTCCCGATTCCTCCCATAAGTTAACAATTGTTAATCTCCTAGACTCAATTTGACTATTGAATAAATGAACTTAAATTGTACTAATCGTGAAGTAGGAAAACTTACAAATTTTCTTTGCAACCACCTCCACCTCTTTGGTGTGGAACTTATTATGCTTCTTCTCACGCCCTTTGTATCTTTTAAACCCCTTCTCGAATCGAGGAACCTCTTCGAGCATAAAATACTCTGTTAAATTCCTTGCTTCCTCATCGGACATTCTGTGCCCAACCTTATTCCATACTCGAGCCTCGAAAAATTCCTTCATGATTATTCTCGTTACAAGGGCGTATCCACTATGATTCATAGTGTGGCACAACTTGTTAGTTGTTACTACCATACTATGTTTTGCCCTTAGGCCCTGTTCAATTAGCAAATCAATTGTTAGGTGTAAAAAAATAAGAAGTTGGAACAAGTTGAAAATTGTCAAATAAACCCTGCATATGGGGATGTCGATAACAAGTTTATCCTGAGTTCAGTGCAACCAATTACAGCATGTGCGTCAAACCAAAAAAAAATCAAAAGTTAAAATATAAACGGCATTGCCAACTTGTCAATTCAATCGAAATCTTAACCGATAGTGGTCTTGCGACGTCGAATGTACCTATTGTAGCACTTATTTTTAACCCAACTAGGAAAATTTAACATTACTACATTTGAGAAGAACACACTTGAGATATATAATTGACGATAAGCAAGAGCAAGTATTTATTTATAAATAAGTAGACTCTAGATCGATATGCATATATATATATATATCACTATTAACTATATTGAAAATATAACTGTATATAAGAAAATGTAAATCCATTACCGACTGTTCATCTGTTATCTTTGGTGCAACAAATACATTCCAACTCGATTCACTTATGAAGGGATGCTTAAATCTCGGGTTGCAATTCTTCTTCTTACAAAATACATAATCCCTAGCCAATTTTGCCTTGCAATCCCTTCATCGTTCACCAAAGCATCTAATTATTTTTCTCTTCAACATCGTCATATCATCACACTCAATGTCGAAGGAAAGCTCAGTGGCCTTCCATAGCTTGGACTTATAAGCATCATCTACATGCAGCCATGACTCAGACAAAAAAAAATCCACTTTTGTTCTACAATTCATCCCTGCGTAACTAGATCACCAATTTGAGTAATCACCAATTGCATTCCCAATGTGATCAAAATTTATTGGACATTTCATTCCCTTATCTACCATGTTGGTCAATTTCTTTCTAATTGAACGACCTTGACCCTTCTTCTTCGATTGCGATCTATTGGCAACTCCCCTAACTTCATGTCTTTTCCTTTTATCGGGTTCACTGCTACTACACCTATATAAATAATGATAGTAACTCATCAATCAATGGGTAATTACTCTGATAAAAATAGTTCTACCATTATCATGGACATATATTCCACCCAAAGGTTTATTACACACGAATGAACATTCAATATCAAATTTGAACTTACAAAATAAACCAAAAACACTAGAAAAATGCCGTCTTTCATGTGACACAAAACATACATGCCTCTTTAAGTTGATGAACACTTGAAAAAATAATGAAAATAATACCTAATAGTCTATTTCCAAATCAAATAATCTATATTAGCAAGTTATTACATATGGTACAAACAAAACATTATAGAAGATTATATATTTCATGTGAACCAATAACCCCACATAGTTTATGTTGTTCAACCAAAAACAATGAATATTTCAAACATTGTCCTATTGATTACTACATCATTTACCGATACTTAGGGATATAGACATTCAAATTATGATCATTACATGAAATAAAGATGGAATCTTATCACAATTTTAATCAATAGAATCCCCTCTCATGATGACATCTACCTTCTTCTTTGATATTTCTCCCTTGCTTATGTGGCAGAGATAATTTTTGGGGTTTTTTAAAGCCAGAATCAATGAAGGAAATGTGTAAAAAGGATGATGGAATTTTGTGCTTGGGTGATCAAGGGCGCCATTTTGAAAACAAATGCCCCTTTAAAGTGTTTGGGTTAATTTTTTGTAGAGAAGGGCGCATAAAAGTGTTCTCTGTCAATGTTTGCAAAGAAGATCAACGGGTGTGTGACGTCGGTCATTAGTAGCCCCGCGTGTAAATGGCCATGATTGGCCCAAGAGGCCCATTTCATATGCACGTGGGATGTCGCACATGTGTCGATTGCTAATCGTACAATACGAGACGTTATGCAGCGTCGATTATTGTAGCTAGGCCTATGAAATTATTGGGCTTCACTAAGACCTAATAAGGCCCACATACACATAAATACCCCGAGGGGCTCCCTTAATACTCTGATTTCATGTAGTCAACATTGAGTACAGGGCACCGCAGTTTTCTACTAACGAGAAATTAGAATATTGAATAATTATTTAGTATATTCTTTGAGAAATATTAAAACTTATACTAGTAGTATTTACACGAGTAAAGATTTAACCCTCACCCATTTGTTATAGAATACAGTTGAAGCAAAAACAAAATTGACCTAAGTATATGAGTAAATATTTAACCATCAGTCATTTGCTATGGACAAAATCGACCTAATTAAATTAGTAAATATTTGACCTTCACCCATTTGTTATTAATTAAAGTTGAAGCCGAAACACAATATCGACCTTTGTTTTCATTTTGGTTTATAGTTTAAGTTTAGTCACAGTCGACCTAATTACATGAGTAAAGATTCAACCTTTACCCACTTGTTTTAGTTTATAGTATAAGTCAAGTCACGGTTGACCTAATTACATTAGTAAAGATTTGACCTTTACCCACTTGTGGTTTATAGTTTAGACGAGTCACTGACAACGTAATTACGTGAGTATAGATTTGAACTTTACCCATTTGTTTTGGTTTACAGCTGAAGTTGAGTCATAGTCGACTTAAATACATGAGTAAATATTTGACCTTTACCCATTTGTTATGGATTGCAGCTGAAGCTGAAACACAATCGACCTAACTACATGAGTAAATATTTGACCTTCAGTAATTTGTTAGTGATTACAGTTGAATCCGATAGATAATTGTCCTAATTACATGAGAAAATATTTGACCTTTATCCATTCGTTATAGATTACAGTTGAAGCTGATACACAATATCGACTTAATACACAAGTTCAGTAAAGACTTGACCTTTACCCATTTGTTTTGGTTTATAGTTGAAATCGAGTCGCAGTTAACGCAATTACATGAGTATAGATTTGACCTTTAACCTTTATTTTGATTTATAGTTGAAGTCGAGTTATAGTCAATCTAATCACATCAATAAAGATTTGACCATACCCATTTATTATAGACTACAGTTGAAGCTGAAACACAATACATGCCTATTTACATGAGTAAAGATTAGGTTTGACATTTACTCACTTTTGTAAGTTTACATTTGTGATTTGACCTTATTACATGAGTAAACATTTGACCTTCACCTATTTGTTATGAATGATTTGACCTTTACCCATTTGCAGTCGACCTTATTATATGAGTAAAGATTCTACCTTTGCTCATTTGTGTTGGTTTACCTACATGCAACACGGTTAACCTACATATTTTCTAGGCCTGACTTCTAAATTGGCCCAGATACATCTCTAAAATGTGATTTGGTAAATGATTGATCCATTTAATACTTGGAAATCTAATTAGTCGTTGTTGACATGTGAATGATTATTTTTTGTTACATATATTCGGTGTATTTTATTTTATATAGCTTGAGCAATTGAGCTTATCGGCTACAAAGGTGGGCTGAATTCAAATTCACAGTCATTACCGGTGAACGAAAACACAATTGCAACAGGAATGAAGGCCAACCAATTTAAAGTATCATTGTGACCGTCTCTGACCATAGTTTTCCTTAACCAATCCATGAATTTTAGATTGTATTCTCCCAATACTTCTCTTTTGTAGAATTCATGTGCATTTTCACGTAAGGGCGAACAACATCATAATTCTGCATATCGTATAAGTGTACTTTCAACAACTTGTCAGGGGATAATACTCTAGTGGTTCCCTTTCGCAAGCCTTTACCACTGACTTTTTTTGCATGTCGTGATTTTGGTAATCTGACTGCCTGTTCATTGTGTAGAAAGGCTATGTAGTATTCTACAACCTCGTCGGTCACATACCTATGCATGATACTAGCATCCCAGTGATATTGATTCTTTAAGTAACCCTTGCATAGCTTCATTTACCTCTCAAATGGGTACATTCATCCAAGATAAACTAGACCACATAATATTATCTGTCGCACAACGTAAACCAACGAGTGTACCATTATATCAAAGAATGAATGAGGAAATAGATCTTCAACTCGCAAAAAACTGTTACTATTTCCTCCAGTAACTCCTTTAACTTGCGGTGCGTTATCTCTTTACAACATATTGCTTTGAATAAGCGACATAACTGGGTAAAACACTTTCTCACATGAGTTGGCAAGATGTATCTAATAGTAACCGTAAGGAATTCTTGAATCAAACAATGTGAATCATATGAATATATACTCCTCAATCTCAATTCATCATTGGCTTGCTAACCCATGAAAAGTATGTCGTTGGAACCTTGATACCCTTTAAACTTAAGCAAATTAAGCCTTTTTCAACTTTCGAAAGTGAATAGCATGTGGCAGACAAGTACATCTTCGCCCCTCACTTCTTGGGTGCTAACATATGTCTAATTCCTATTTTAACCATATCTTTTGTTTACTTCGTTCCATCATTTGTTTTCCCCAGGATATTCATCAAAGTACCAACCAAGCTATCACAAACATTCTTTTCAATATGCATCACATGCAAACAATGCTAGACATTAGGGTTAGCCCAATATGGTAGTTCAATATATATATATATACTGCTTCTTCCAACTACCAACAACCTCTGGTTTCCTCTTTCTCTTCCAATAGTCATTTTGAAAATTTGGCAATATATACGAGACGGATGTTCTAGTCAAAATGGGAGGAGGCAGATGCGACTCTACCTTGCCATTGAATTCAGCACTGATATTTCTCCACCGGTGAGTAGGTGGAAGCCATCTACGGTTCCCAACATACATTGTCTTACTATCGTGACTCACCTGACAATAATATGTTTCATCCAAACAAATGAGGAATGCTTTGTGACCTTTTACGAAATACCCCGACAATTTTTTTAAGAGGGAAAGTCATTTACTGTGCAAAACTGCATGGCCCTAAAATTTAATCACTCTTTGAAAAAACCCATCAAACATCTCCAATTTGGAATGACAGGGGAGTTTTCGATCATTCATCAAGGGGGACAGGTATACGCCAATGTCGTTTCCCAGTTTCTTTGGACCTTAGATCATTAGAGAAAGCATGTATACTTTCTTTTCATATACAACTGACCCACCCCCTCCCAAGTGTCATTAAACAAACGAGAGGGGGACTGTGGGGGATCAAAGATATAATTCGCATTTTTGCTCATGTTCCCACTACTACACTACCAAGAATGGTAAATAGTGGCAAGTACCGGGGTCGTCCACAGAGATGTTAGAAATCTAATAATGAACTAAACACAACCGTGATTAGGTCTTCAATACGATCACGTGTTAGGAATAAATAGTGTTGTGAAAACAGTCATTGGGGGGATTTGTACTAACAACTACTAGCAAGCAAATGATCACAAGAATTAACAATATAAATAACACTCTGAGAATATTTGTGTAACATGATTAATTTTATTTAAATCCTCGATTTGATCAAATATAAGAACTAAACTCTATTCTAATGTTTGTAACACGCAGTGCAGACAATAGTCAAAACGTCCCCCCTATATGTCACATAGAGGTGCGTATATTAAATCTGTCATCACCTTCGCCTCCGTAACTAGGAGAGTGCAACAATGGCAATGGCTCATTATGCAGGTCTGATTCTCTCCATGCTATTAAGTCCCGAGCGGAACACTACGAATGCACCACCCCTAAGACTACAAAGGCAAAGGAAGTAAGCATCTTATTGACAGCTCTAGGATCAACAAGACAATCCGAGTTTTCTACATAGTCTATCTTTACCTGCTACCCTTCGAACCACATCGTCGGCTAACAAGAGTATGGTCAATCATGATAATTGACAATGGCAACCTTCGTGCACACACCCACACGGTTCCGGACTATCGTCACTCCAAGCGAATCTAGGTTTCCTTCCCCGGGGGTAGCAATAGTGCAACAACATGAAATAGACATTGGTGTGTGCTAAATAAGTGTGACAATCACGCAATTCACAAGAATTATAAGAACAAGCCAACGTAATAATTACAAAACACATAGAAATAGGTAGATCTAGAAATCTCACAAAATGAATATTAATACATGAATACAAACATGTTGCCCAAGTAAGATCCCTACTCCCTAAGCATTGAACCCAAGTATTTCATTGGATTCAACACTTTTGGGCAAAAAAATAAAAAGATGAAAAAAAAGAACATAGAGAGAAGGAAGAGTATTTTCTCTCTCTAGCCTACTCTTGAGATCTAAAATGAGCAGAAACTTAAACCCTAGTAGACATAGGTCCACATATATAGTAGTAGGGAATTGGGCCTAAAAATAGGCCCAAAAGTAGCCAAAACTCCAGCAACTGCAACCGGCACAGGGGGTAATGTTTGGCACAGTCAGTGCAGGCCGAGGGGAACTCGTACTGGTGTGGCTGGTAGGCCCTGGCATGGACCGTAGCCTTGTGTCGGCGCAAGCTATCGGCCTTGGCACGGGGCCATAACCCCTCATGCCAGCATGAGGCGTCAAACAACACTCCACTTTTGCTCCTTCTGATCCACGTCCCATGTCGTTTAACGCGCCCCTTTGGTTGGAACATCATTTTGCTCAGTATCTCGGTGCAGGACGTGTCGTTCTTCATACCCCGTTGGTTGGTCTTGACATTGATGACTTCAAACGGTTTGGGCCATGTAAAACGGAATGGTCTGCTCTCATACTTAGCCAACTTTTGGAGTGAAAGGATGACTTGGGGTTCACAGTTTTCCAAAATTAGCATGGTCCGGGCTGGATCTTGCCACAACTCGTGTTGGGTAGAACGGGTCACGCTGAAGATTCCTGACATGGGCAGTGTGACTTGGAATGGGATGTGTTAGGCCTAGCCCTCGTGCTGGCCTAGTGCGGTCCGTGCCGGTCGTGGCTAGTTCGGTCGGCTGACTTGTTTGCTCCACTATGGGTGAATCATTGATCCAGTTTGGGAGTTCTTGTTGTCTATTTTATAGCACCCGAGAAGAAAAATCCAATGGTACCACCCTCAAGGGCTGATTCTCCTTGAATCTTTCCCAGAACTCCATGCAACCTCGGGCAACGATCCCTCTGTTTCTTCCTTAGCCTTATTGAACTTGGAATCCGCCTTTCTTGGGCTCAATCCTATCTACTACCACACTTTTGAGTTTGTGGCCTTCAATCTATTACCATCCGTGTGAATGGCCTTCAATATCTTCTACCATCCTTGCGAATGGTCTTCGATATCTTCTACCATCCTTGCGAATGACCTTCAAATATCTACTACCACCCTCACGGATGGCCTTCTAAAAAAATTATAAGAAGTACTCACGAGCAACCTACTAATGAGATAAAAATGAAGATCTAGGTGCCTGTGTATGCAAAGTGTCCATTAGCTTCAATTAAGTCTACAAAACTCGAGATTTAGGCAAGAAAACCAACAATGGTCGTCTAAACCCTTTGTCGTGCAAACATAACTAAAACTAGCAATCAACCAAACAAAAGATGATAATAAATGTGTCAAATGCATTAGTTAATGCATGCATAATTGTGCACATCAACAACCATATTGGTAAGTTATAAATCATTAACATCACCGACCACGAACTTTGATTGCTAAACAGATTTATCCCATCCATGCACAAACATATCCTCAACTTACGTGGCTCATTTCCAAACTCCAAAAAGGCCACATCAATTTTTTGCCACTAATTACTATCGGTCAGATTACTAATCATCCCATGATCTACTATAGTCTGATTCGTATGCCAACTCACACTCCTTGCATCTTCAGGATTATCAAACAGTCTTCTCAAGTGAGGAATAATCGATAGGTACAAAACAAACTTTTCGGGAACCTTCTTCGTCCACTGCTTCCCATTGTCTCCATCCCTCTCCACCTCCTTGAATTTCTTGGAGTATTACATTTTGAACATTCAAATGCATCCAAGGGATCTCTCATATACAAAATACAATCATTTTGACAGGCATGGAACTTTTCATAATCCACACACGTCAGACATATTGCCTTCATTGCTTCATAAATCGCTCGGTAGTTTATTACCTATCAAAAGCAATTTTTAAAGGCACTTTCAACAACCCAGAGAAGTCTACATCATTATACAAATACTTAGTTTTTACATTCATCAACTGCAACGTGGCTTTTAATACTATCATTCCTTTGGGCACCCATCATATAATAACGTCTCCCTATGTCAATGTGAGGCTGGAAGCTTCCCTGGATTGCTACTGTAGTTCTTCACAACCGCCTCAACCAACACATCCAACCTATCATCCTTGTCGTCCTCTACATAATTTCTCGTGGACTCATCCACATTCTCCCCATGCAAAACTAAGTTCTTCATGTATGGTAAAAACTGTGTATAAAAAAATTTTCTTTCAAACCAGTAGAATCTTCATAAAATGCAGTGTTCTAGCATTTATTGCAAGGAAGATATACATACACCAAATTCCCTTTCGCGTCATTCACGAATTCACATATAACGAAGTTAGCTACAAATGATTGATACTCCTCACTAGTTCGATCTTCATCAAAATAATGATTTTGTCCATGGACAATCCTACAATATAACTATAGTTACATATTTTTAGGCCTTTAATTTACCTATCAATTCAAACATAAACTCATTTCAATGCATGGATTACATAGTTCCTTAGATATGATAATGTAATCAATGACTACGTTTAGCATGTCTCACATTGAATAGCAACGCACATATGAAATGCCTAAAATCAATGAACTCATATTACAACACATCTTCATATGAATTCAGTGTTGCTAGAACCCTATGTTAAAGGAATCAATTGAACAAATAGGTAATTGAATACTTACTAGCTAATTGAGGAGCGAGTTAGCACAATCCACAAAGATAGCTAACACCTTCAACAATGTAGAATTGGATTTGGTAGTGACACTTATGAAGTTGGGGGGAAATTCTGGTTTTTTTTTAAAAAAATGTTAGACAAATATCCCAAACTTAAGAAATAAATCACGACAAATCCAACGTCGACCGTTGTTTGCCATCAATTCATACGACAACACGTGTAGCATCGGTGACAGCCTCGTTGATTTATCATTCGAGTTCAAACTTAAGTGGCCGATGTCACACAACTGTCGGTCAAGCCTTTGACTTCCAATTGGAAAAGTTTTTAGCTCGGTTACCATAGAACAAAGGTTTTAAAAAATATTTTTGAGAAAAATAATACCTTTGATTTTGTAAAAATAATCAAAGTAAAAGAACTTTTTACTTTGATTATTTGAAACATAATATATAATCAAGGTAAAATGCCCAAAATATAAGGTATGTTTTCCTGGAGTATATTTATTGCAACCAAATTTCTATAACTTTGAAAAACTTTTGAAATGCATTATAATGTATAAATAACTATAATTTGATCATAAAATTATTAAAATGAAGTTTTTCATGATTGGTCTAATCATAAGTCGTTCTAACAACATACTTTCTCTAGTAAATATTACTAGCAGAGTCCCACTGTACATTTTGCGGTATTATTAATTTAAAAATTAGGGTTAATTTTTATGTACTTTTTCTATTTTAAATTTAAATTGGAAGCGAAAATTTTTGTTAAATTATTTAGATTTTAGTCATTTAAGGAAAAAATGTGAGTTATGAAGTGAAATAATCAATTTAGTTAGAATTCATTAAATACTTAATACAATAAATATGGTTATTTTTATATTATTTCATTCAAATTATATAAATATTAATGAGTGGGTCTTCTGATAGATGGCCAGTCCATAACTTTATGGACAGACCACTATGTTTTTTAACTTATACACTGCATTTGTTAAATTCCAAACTAAATTTAAAACTTAAAAAATATATTATATATATATTTTTTCACATTCAAATACACAACATTACTTGTTTTAAATTTTAAAATACAATATTTAATTTTTTTGAAAAATTACAACATTTGAGGTAAAAAAAATTTAGGCACTGTCCATATATAAGTTTGTAGACAGCCACATTTCCTAAGATTTTCTCAAACGTAATTATTTATAGGTTAAGATTTATTATAAAACGTTATCATAATTATAAGTATCTCGCTGCAATAAATAAAAGTAAATATCAAATGACCCTTTTTGCCTCATTAATTATAAAATATCAGCGTTTATCAGTTAGTCGGTTTAAAATAAAACTTTGTGATAATAATAAATTAGTGGCTGAAATGTGTTGTATGAAATTATTAGCATACAATATACGCGGACCTTTTCTTTGATCACAATCAGGGTTATAAAAATTTAGGTCTTCATTCATAGCATCTTCGACTTTACTGAATCCCTAGAATTCCCCTTTTATGTCTGCGAGCTACTCTTCAACAATCGACGGCGACTTCTTCACCATGATCGGTGCCAGAAAATCTATATCTAGACGAACGGTACTGGTAACTCGGCTTATCATTCCGCGCTCCGAGTATCTACATGTGTATGCATACTTTGTAATTGAACATTGTTTGATGTGAACTTCCGGTACCGGAAATCGGAATGTGATACTTTGGAAGAGTTAAATTGATTGTGTTGACTGTGTTACTATTGTGCTATATGAGTGCTCAGTGTCTGTGGTGAAATTCTTTACTCGATTTGAGTTTTTTTTTATGACTTCGTGTTCTCCACGTTTGAAGGATTGAATTGAATTGTCTGTGTGTTCATCAATTTGAAGTTATGAATTTTATGCTTTCTTCCTGGAAACCGCTATGTTTCATTTTTTTTTTAAATACATGTGAGGATTGGTTTGTTTGTTTTAGTATACGATATATGCCTTTTGTTTCTATGTGGTTTACTAAAGGGGTAATCTTCATGGTTTAGGCACTTGAATAACAAGAAGCTGACAGGATCCATCTCTAAGGAACTCACCAAACTCCCATCCTTACAGTTTTATTTGTAAGTACATTTTCAAGTCTTGAAAGTTATTCTCCTTTTGATTCCTATTTGATTATGCGTTGAGGTTTGAATTTGCAGTTTTTTTCCTCTTCAGCTGCTCACGTGATAAAATGGTTAATGTCTGGTCTTTGCAGGATTTCTCTCATGTCCATTCATATGGAAAGCATTAGCATAGAGTTACTGCAGTAGTTTTTGTGGATGAGGGAGAGCCGTTATGCATAAGTGCCGATAATTAACAGTTAGTGGTTGAATTCTTTATAGTGCCAGCTGGGATGAAACCGTTCTGTTGTGGTCCCTAAATGACCATAGTCTTGTGGTAGTACTCGGAGATGACAGACCCGGGAACTTGAGCTCCGTTCTATCTCTCACTTTGGATGGTAATTTGCTTCTTGTGGCTCATGAGAATGGATATGTTATGATTTGGTATGACAGCGTCCTTCTGAAGTCCTCTAGAGGATTGATGGAGCTATCTTCACTATTAGCAAGAGTGGGAAGTGGCTCTTTTCTAGGGGGTTGGGACAAGAAAATTCATGTGCACGAGCTGTCTGGAGATGGTTCACAACTTCAAGCGATATCCATTGGATCAATTTCTTGTGATTCTGTGGTGGTATGTATATTTTACTGGGAAAGAAAGCTGTTTGTGGGACAGGCTGATAAAACTGTCAGGTTTACCATTGTTGTGAGGTATGAAAAGCTCCAGCTGAACAGTGGCACTTATTGTGAAGCAATAATGATTATTTACTTACAAGCATTTTTGTTATTTAATCATCTGTGTCAAACAATAGCCTTTGCGGAACAATCCCGGTCGACGGCATGTTCGGAAGCTTCCCCATGGAAAGGTATTGGTTTTATGTAATTCGAGTTACTGTCTTATATGAACATATGGTCGCTATGTGATACAAATGCTCGAAAAATGATCATCTTGTCAATTGTTCAGTCTATTGGCATATTGCTCATATGAATGAGATCAAG
>JAULKM010018995.1:0-14327 GCA_032355605.1 Rubia tinctorum
ACCCCGACTTGCCACTATCTACTTAATTGTATTTAGTAAGCATTTAGAGCTTATAAATTGTATCTTTGAGAGGTACGACGATGACCTCCCAGCGTCTAGGGTCCTACAAAAATGTATTCAAATCCAACTTTTAGTTTTAGTGAACAAAGAATGGCTACTAAATATTAGCCAAAATTCAACCAAAATCAAGTAAGTCAACTTCAAAGAATCAAGATCATATGCTGAAAGAGACCGATTGCTACTTCGGAAATATTAAAGACCGGGCTTCATTTGTATCATGTTCCAACCACATACTTGATGGGAAAAAATCATACTCAAGTAATATGAAGCAATGAAATTGCATGTGGATGAATATTGACAATATATCGATCGAACCAGGAGAAGGGTTGGTATTCGAGAGGATGATGCATTTGTGAAGAAACTGTTTATCGAAGGACTAAGGGAGAATCTCCGAATTCCAATTAAGCTGCAACATAATGTATCAATGAGTGACTTATTGGTGAAAAAAAGGTTGGTTTAAAGTACCTTAAGGCCGAAAAGACCCCATCCTACAGATTTAAAAATCAAAGGCCAGGGTTTGACTCGGGATCTTCTAACTTAGGTCGATGAAGAGGGATATTGATAGGAAACTCTGGTCCCACACATAAGTAACATTTAATCCTAATGAACAAATAATGGTTGCCTCAAATCAACCACAATCTAACCGAAATATTTTAAGTCTACTTCAAAGAATCAAGATTATATGCTGGAAGAGACCGATTGGTACTTGGGAAAGATTGAGGACATGGATTCATTTGTGTCTTGTTCTAACCATTTATTTCATGGAAAAAAATCGTCTTAAGCAGTAGGAAGCAAGGAAATTTCACCATGGATGAATATTGGAAATATCTTGAACTAACTGACATCGGTTGGTTACGAGGCTGCGAGAGGATGGTGGATTTTTTAATAACTAGTTTATAAAATGATTAAGGGAGAATTTCAAAATACTGAATAAGCTTAGACATAATGTATCAATAAGTGACTTATTGGCCAAAAAAGACCTCATCCTATTGCTTTAACAATTAAAGGCCATGGTTTGATTTGGGATCTTCTAACCTCGGTCTAGGAAAAGGGAGAATGATGGGCAGCTGTGGTCCTTTATATATGTATTTAAATACAACTTTTATTCCTATTGAACGAAGAATTACTACCACAAATCAACCCAAAACCAATGGAAATCTAGTAAGTCAACTTCAAGGAATCAAGAGCATTTGTTGGAAGAGACTTATTGCTACTTAGGAAAGGTTGAAGATCGAGCTTCATTTGTATAATGTTCCAACCATATACTTGATGGAAAAACACTCATAGTTAAATAATATGACTTAATTAAATTGCATCGGGGATGAATATTGGTAATATCTCGAACATAACATAAGGAGGGTTGGTATGCGAAAGGATGATGCATTTGTGAAGAACCTGTTTATTGAAGAAGTAAGGGAGAATCTCCAAATACTTGTTAAGATTCAACATAATGTATCCATGAGGAACTTATTGGTGAAAAAGGGTGGTTGAAAATACCTTAAGGCCAAAAAACACCCCATCTTACAGCTTTAACAATCAATGGCCAGGGTTTGACTTGGATCTTCTAACTTTGGTCGAGAAAGAGGGACATTGATGAGAAATCATGGTCCTATATATATGTATACAAATCCTACCTTTATTCCTAATGAATGAAAAATGACAGCCTGAAATCAACCACTATCCAACCGAAATCTTGTAAGTCTACTTCAAAGAATCAAGATTATATGCTGGACGAGATCAATTGCTAATTAGGAAAGATTGAATACAAGGCTTCATTTTTATTGTGTTCCAACCATTTACTTCATGGAAAACAAACTCGTACTTAAGCAATATGAAGCAAGAAAATTGCATCTTGGATGAATATTGGCAATATCTCAAACAAACCATGAGAAGGGTTGGTATACAATACTGCGAGAGGATAATGCATTTTTGAATAACCTATTTATCAAAAGACTAATGGACAATATTCAAATACTGGTTAAGCTTCAACATAATGTATGAATGGGGGATTCTTTTGTGAAGGAAAGGTTTATTGAAAGTACCTTATGGCTAAAAAAGTCCCCATCATACGACTTTACATAATCAAAGGACAGGGCTTGAGTAGGGATATTCTAACTTTGATCGAGGAAGAAGGACTTTGATGGGCCGCTTTGGTCTTATAAAGACGTATTCAAATCCTATTTTTAGTCCTAATGAATGAAGAATGACTCCCTCAAATCAATCACAATCCATCCAAAATTCCAGTAAGTCTACTTCAAAGAATCGAGAGCATTTGCTGTAAGAGACTGATTTCTAATTGGGAAAGATTGAAGACCAAGCTTCGTTTGTATCATATTCCAACCACGTACTTGATGAAAAAAATCTTACTTAACCAATGTGAAACAAAGAAATCCTATCGTGGATGAATATATGTAATATCTCGAACTGAACATGCGAAGAGTTAGTATGCAGTGCATTTATGAAGAACCTGTTTATCAAAGAACTAAGGGAAAATATCAAAATACCATATAAGCTTAGACATAATGTATCAATGAGGGAGTTATTGGTGAAATTAATGTTGGTCAAAAGTACCTTAAGGCTGAAAAAGACCCCATCCTAACGCTTTAACAATCAAAGTTTAGGATTTTACTTGGGATCTTCTAACTCTGGCCTAGGAAGAGAGACAATGATGGGCAATTGGGGTCCTGCCCAAATGTGTTCAAATCCAACTATTAGTCCTAGTGAACAAAGAATAGCTGCTCAAATCAATCACAATCAAACCGAAATCTAGTAAGTCTACTTCCATGCATCAATTGCATATGCTGGAAGAGACCGATTGCTACTTGGGAAAGATTGAAGACCTGGATTCGTTTATATCATGTTCCAACCACCTACTTGATGGAAAAACACTCATACTTAAGCAATTCTAAGAAATGAAATTGCACAATGGATGGAATATTGGAAATATCTCGATCTAACCCTCATAAGGGTTTGTATGCAAGAGGATAATGCATTTGTGAAGAAACTATTGATCGAAGGACTAAGGAAGAATCTCCAAATACCGATTAAGCTTCAACATAATTTATCATTGAGTCACTTATTGGTAAAATAAAGATCGGTTGAAAGTACCTTAAGGCCGGAAAAGACTCCATCCCAGTGCTTTAACAATCAAAGGCCTGGGTTTGACTTGAGATCTTCAAACTTCGGCCGGGGAAGACGGACTTTGATGGGAAGTTGTGGTCCTACATAGAAGTATTCAAATCATAGTTAATGTCCTAATGAATGAAGAATGGTTGCCTCAAATCAACCATAATCCATCTAAAATCCCAGCAAGTTTACTTCAAAGAATCAAAATCATTTCCTGTAAGAGACAAATTTCTACTTGGGAAAGATTGAAGAATGGGCAATGTTTGTATCATGTTCCAACCATGTACTTGATGGAAAAAATCTTAATTAAGCAATATGAAGCCAGGAAATTGTACCGATGATAATATTGGTAATATATCTAACTAACCATGTGAACAATTGGTATTCGAGAGTATGATGCATTTGTGAAGAACCCTTTTTATCACATAACTAATAAAGAATATCAAAATACAATATAAGCTTATACATAATGTATCCATGAGGAACTTATTGGTGAAAGCAAGGTTGGTTGAAAGTACCTTAAGCCTGAAAAAGACTCCATCCTACAGCTTTAACAATCAAAAGTCAAGGTTTGACTGGGGATCTTCTAACTTTGGCCTCAAAAGAGGGACAATGATGAGCGGCTGGGGTCCTATTCAGATGTATTCAAATCCAACTTTTAGCCCTAGTGAACTAAGAATGGCTACAAAAAATTAGCCACAATTCAACCAAAATCAAGTCTACTTCAAGGAATCCAGAGCACATGCTTGAAGAGACCGATTACTACTTGGGAAAGATTGAGGATAAACTTCATTTGTGATATGTTCAAACCATTTAATTTTATGGAAAGAAACTCATACTTAAGAAATAGGAAGCAAGGAAATTGCACCATGGATGAATATTGGAAATATCTCGAACTAACTATGAGAAGGGTTGGTATACGAGACTGCGAGAGGATGATGGATTTTTGAATAACTAGTTTATGAAAAGACTAAGGGAGAATATCAAAATACCAGATAAGCTTAGGCATAATGTAATAATGAGTGACTTATTAGCCAAAAAAGACTCCATTCTACAGCTTTAAAAAATAAAGCCAGGGTTTGACTTGAGATCTTCTAACCCCGGTTTAGGAAATGAGACAATGATGGGCCGCTGTGGTCCTTCCCAGACTTATTCAAATCAAGATTTCATCCTATTGAACAAAGAACGGTTACCGCAAATCAACCACAATCAATGGAAATTTAGTATGTCTACTTAAAGGAATCAAGAGCATTTGTTGGAAGAGACCTATTGCTACTTGGGAAAGATTGAAGACCGGGCTTCATTTGTATCATGTTCCAACCACGTACTTGATGGAAAAACACTCATACTTAAACAATATGACTCAATGAAATCAAATCTTGAATGAATATTGGTAATATCTCAAACATACCATTAAAAAGGTCAGTTTGCGAAAGGATGATGCATTTGTGAAGAATCTATTTATCGAAGAAGTAAGGGAGAATCTCCAAATACTTTTTCATATTCAACATAATGTATCAATAAGGGACTTATTGGTGAAAACAAGGATGGTTGAGAGTACCTTAAGGCTAAAAAAGACCCTATCCTACAACTTTAACAATCAAAGGCCAGGGTTTGACATGGGATTTTCTAACTTCGGCCTAGGAAGCAGGACAATGATAGGTGGCTGTGGTCCTACCCTGACGTATTCAAATCTGAATATTAGTCCCAATGAATGAAAAATGGCTGCCTTAAATCAAACATAATCCAACTGAAATCCAGGAAGTCTACTTCAATGAATCAAGAGCATATGCTGGAAGAGACCGGTTGCTAATTGAAAAATATTGAAGACCAGGCTTCATTTGTATTTTTTCCAACCACGTATTTGATGGAAAACACTCGTACTTAAGAAATATGAACCAAGGAAATTTCACCGTGGATGAATATTTGCAATATATCGAACCAAACCTGAGTGGGGCTGGTATGCGAGGGAATGATGCACTTGTGAAGAACTTGTTTATCGAAGGACTAAGGGAGAATCTCAAAATAATATTAAGATTCAACATATTGTATCAATGAGGGACTTATTTGTGAAAGCAAGGTTGTCTTCATTATCTCAAACTAACCAGAAGATGGGTAGATATGCGAGACTGCGAGAGGATGGCGCATTTATGTAGAACCATTTTTATATAAGGACTAAAGGGGAATCTTTAAATACCGGTTAAGCTTCAACATAATGTATCAATGAGGGATTTATTGGTGAAAGAAAAGTTTTTTGAAACTACCGTAAAGCTAAAATTACCCCAACCAACAACTTTAACAATCAAAGGCTCGGGTTTGACTTGGGATCATCTCACTTTGGCCGAGGAAGAGGGATAGTGATGGGTAGCTGTTGTCCTCCCCAGGCATACTCAAATCTAACCTTTAGTCCTAACGAATGAAGAATGGCTATCTTAAATCAACCACAATATATGCGAAATTAACTTAAATCTAGTTCAAAGAATCAAGAGAATATGCAAGAAGAGACTGATTTAAAAAATCCATCTGAAATCAATATAATTCTAATTCAAAGAATCAAGAGCATATGGTGGAAAAGACCAATTGCAACTTTGGAAAGATTGAAGACCGAGATTTGTTTGTATCATGTTCCAACCAAGCACTTGATGGAAATAGACTCATACTTAAGCAGTATGAAGCAAGGAAATCACACCATGGATAAAAAAAATTGCAATATCTTGAATTAACCATGACAATGGTAGGTAGGCGGGAATATGTTTCATTTGTGTGGAACCTACATATTGAAGGCCTAAGGGAGAATCTCCGAATACCAATTAAGCTTCAACATAATTTATCAATGAGGCATTTTTTGTTGAAAGAAAGGGTGGTTTACCTTAAGGCCGAATATGACCCCATCCTATAGTTTTAACAATCAAAGGCAAAGGTTTGACTCGGGAACTTCTAAATTCGGCTGAGGAAGAGGGATAGTGATGGCAACTTTGGTCCTACCTGGACATATTCAAATCCTTCTTTTAGTCCTAA
Organism: Rubia tinctorum; assembly: GCA_032355605.1. NCBI lineage: Eukaryota > Viridiplantae > Streptophyta > Magnoliopsida > Gentianales > Rubiaceae > Rubia > Rubia tinctorum. The sequence goes on from JAULKM010018995.1 coordinate 6,205, forward strand.
TGAGTGAAGAATGGATGCCTAAAATATACCACAATCAATCCGAAATCCAAGTAAGTCTAGTTCAAAGAATCAAGAGCATATACGGAAATAGAATCATTGCTAATTGGGAAATATTGAAGACCGGGCTTCATTGTATCATGTTCAAACCACGTTCTTGATGGAAAAACACTTGTACTTAAGTAGTATGAAGCAAGGAAATGGTAACGTGGATGAAAATTTGCAGTATCTCGAACTAACCATGAAAAAGGTTGGTATGTGAGACTACGAGAGAAACATGAGTTTGTAAAGAACCGGTTTATCGAAGGACTAAGGGATGATTTAAAAATACCTGTTAAGATTCAATATAATGTATCAATGAAGGATTTATTGGTGAAAGAAAGCTTCATTGTAAGTGATGTAAGGCCGAAAAAGACCCCAACCTACGACTTTAACAATGAACAGCCCGGGTTAGACTCGGGATCTTCTCACTTTGACCAAGGAAAAGGTTTAGTGACGGGAAGATGTGGCAAACCCATTCATATTCAACTATAACTTTTAGTCCTAATGAATGAACATGGATACCTCAAGTTGACCAAAATCATTCCGAAATACAAGTTGGTATAGTTCAAGGAATGAAGAGCATATGCTAGATTGCTGCTTGGGAAAGATTTGAAGACCGAGATTCATTTGTGTCATAATCCAACCATGTACTTGATGGAACAACACTCGTACCTAAAAAATATGAGGCAGGGAAATTGCATAGTGGATGAACATTGGTAATATATCAAACTAACTATGAGAAGGGAAGGTATGCGAGAGGATGATGCATTTTTGATGAACATGTTCTTCAATGGATTAAGGGAGGATCTCCAAATACTGATTAAGCTTCAACATAATGTATTAATAACAACAAAAATACTTGGATAATTTCTAGTCTGTTATTTTCCAAAAATATTTGTATGAAATGAAAACTGTAGGGCCTCAATATACATGGTGTAATAGGAGGAAATGTGACGACAAAATCTATAGCAGATTGGATAGGGCATTAGTAGATGGGAAATGGCTTCATCAGCTGACAGATTTAACCTATCAAGTGATACTGAATGACACTTCTGATAATCTTCCTTTATTTTTGAAACTACAAAAGCCTTAGAAAAAATTATTGAAGCCTTTCAAGTTCTTTAATATGTGGACGTTATCACAACAATTTATGGCTATTGTTCAGGCAGTTTGGTATTTGGGAGAGATTACAAATTTAACTCAATTTTTTGAAAGATTGCATATGCTGGAACTACCTTTGAAGAAGCTCAACAAATAGGATTTTATAAAATTGAGGAAATAGCTAAAGAGACAAAGTATGATTGGGAGAAAACACAAATTGACCTTGTTGGTGATCCTTGTTCAATCAAGAAACAGAAGCTAGAATCAGAGGCTAGACAGGAAGCTGTGAAACAAATAGAGGCTGAGTAAAAGTTTTTGAAGAAAAGGGCTGAAATTAAATTGGCTAAAGGAGGGGGATAAACCTACAAACATGTTCTATGCTATGTTAAAAACCATAACATATTCTAACCATATTGTCACTCTAACAGATGGAAATAGAATGATGCAAGGAAGGGAGAATATTGAGGCTCATTTAATACACTTTTTTTTAGAAGCACTTGGTGAAAGTGGTGGAACCTGAGTTGAAGATTAATCAATAGGTGATAATTAGAGATGGTATTTTGACAAACCAGCAGCAGGTCCAGCTGATCAAGCTTATTTCAGAAAAGGAAGTACTTAAAGCCTTGAAAGGAATTAAATCAAGTAAATTCCGGGCCTGATGGTTTCTTCAGCCATTTTTAAAGGTGTCATGGGATATAATTTGGAAAAGTGTTACTCAAGCTATTCAGTTGTTTTTTTAGTGGAAATGATATTCCTGAAGATTTTAGTAAAGTTTTGATTAGTTTGATCCTAAAAGTGCCTCAGCCTCAAGAGCCTTCAGACTATACACCCATTGCTTGCTACTCAGTTATACACAAAATGGTGACGAAAATCCTATGTGATAGGATAGGGACTGTGATACCTCCCATTTTATCCAACAATCAGTCTGCTTTTTGTGAAGGGAAGAAAAATAGTCAACAACATTTTGCTGACTCAAGAACTTCTTCATAAGTATAAAAATGATGAGATGAAACCTAGCTGCCCGATTAAAGTGGATATATCAAAAGCCTTTGATAGTTTAAATTGGAACCATTTGTTTCAGAGGTTGGGATTATTGAAATTTCCAGGTTTGTTCTTAGATTAGATTAAGAAATGAGTTACTATTCTTCCTTTTGTCTCTCAATTAATGGAAAATTTTCTGCCTATTTTTCTAGAGAAAAATGGAAGAAGCAAGGAGACCCCCTCTCTCCATTATTCCATATCTTAAGCATGGAGTACCTGACTAGGTTCTTCGATTAGAAATTTCATTCAAGGAGGATTGGTTTTGACCAGAGATGCAAAAAATCTGGAGTTCACAGCTTGCTATTTACTGATGATCTTCTGATCTTTAGTGCAGCGGATCCTATATCCATAAAAGGTGTAAAAGACAACTTGTTGGAGTTCTAGAAGACAACTTAGGAATGAAGATTGTTGACTGAGATTCATTTGTATCATATTCCAACCACGTACTTGATGAAAAAATAATGGTACTTAAGAAATATGAAGCAAGGAAATTGCACTGCTGATGAATATTGGAAATATCTTGAACTAACAATTAGAGGGGTTGGTATGTGAGACTGCGAGAGAATCGTGCATTTGAGAAGAATCTATTTATCAATGGACTAAGGAAGAATATCTAATTTTCATGATTATTCAACAAAATGTATCAATGAGTGACTTATCAATGAAAGAAAGGTTGGTTGAAAGTACCTTATGGATGAAAAAGATCCCATCCCACAACTTTAACTATCAAAGGCCAGGGTTTGACTCGGGATCTTCAAACTGTAACCGAGTAAGAAGGAAAGTGATGGCCAGCTTTGGTCCTACCTAGAGGTATTCAAATCCAACCTTTTGTCCTAATAAATGAATAATGGCTGCCTCAAATAAACCACAATCCATTTGAAATCTAAATAAGTCTAGTTCAAGAATCAAGAGCATGTACAGGAAGATATTGATTGCAACTTGGGGAAGATTGAAACCAGAATTCATTTTTGTCATGTTCCAACGACGTGCTTGATGGAAAAATACTCGTACTAAAGCAATATGAAGTAAGGAAATTGCATTGTGGATGAATATTGACAATATCTTGAACTAACCACGAGAAGGGTTTGTATGCAAGTGGATGATGCATTTGTGAAGAACATGTTTATCGAATAACTAAAGGATAATCTCCTTTAGTCCTTCAATAAACATGTTCTTCACAAATGCATCATTCTCTCGCATACCTACCATTCTAATGGTTAGTTCTAGATATTGTCAATATTCTCATCAACGGTGTGATTTCCTTATTTCATATTGCCTAAGTACGAGTATTTTCCCATCAAGTATGTGTTTGGAATATAATACAAATGAATCTTCGTATTTAATATTTCTCAAGTATCAATCAGTATCTTCTAGCATATGCTCTTGAATCATTGAACTATACTTAGATTTTGGATGGATTGTGGTTGATTAGAGGCAGCCATTATTTGTTCATTAAAGATAAAATTTGGATTCAAGTATGTCAGGGTAGGACTAAAGCTACCTATCACTGACCCTCTTCCTCGGCTGAAGTGAGAAAATCCTGAGTAAAACCTCGACCTTTTATTTTTTAAGCCGTAGGTTGGGGACTTTTTCTGTCCTATGATACTTTCAACAAACCCCATTTTCACCAATACATTCTTCATTGAGACTTAATTTTGAAGCATAACTAGTATTTGGATATTCTCCCTTAGTCGTTTGATAAATTAGTTCTTTACAAATGCATCATCCTCTCGCAGTCTCGCATATCAACCCTTCTTAAGGTCAGTTTGAGATATCGCTAATACTCATGGACATTGCGATTTCCTTGCTTCATACTTCTTAAGTACGCATATTTTTCCATCAAGTACTTGGTTGGAACATGATACAAATGAAGACTAATCTTCAATTTTTCCCTAGTAGCAATCAGTCTCTTCCAGTATATGCTTTTGATTCTTTGAAGTAGACTTACTTAGATTTTGTATGGATTGTGGTTGATTTGAGGCATCTATTCTCTATTCATTAAGATGAAAATTCATATTTGAATACGTCTTGGTAAGACCAAAGCTGCCCTTCACTTTTCCTCTTATTCGGCCGAAGTTAGATGATCTCGAGTCAAACCCTGGCCTTGATTGTTAAAGCTGTAGGATGGGGTCATTTTCAGCCTTAAGGTACTTTCAACCAACCTTGATTGTGCAAATAAGTCATTCATTTATACATTATGTTCGAGCTTAATCGATATTGGGAGATTATGCTTTAATCCTTTGATTAACGGTTTCTTCACAAATGCATCATCCTCTTGCATACCAACCATTCTCATAGTTAGTTCAAGATATTGCCAATATTCATCCACAGTGCAATTTCTATGCTTCATATTGCTTAAGTATTTTTTCCCTCAAGTACATGGTTGGAACATGATACAAACGTAGCCTGATCTTAAATACTTCTCTAGTAGCAATCGACCTCTTGCAGCCTATTATACTCTTGATCCTTTGAACTAGATTTACTTGTATTTGAGATTAATTGTGGTTTGTTTAAGGCAGCCATTCTTCGTTCATTAGGACTAAAAGTTGGATTTGAATATGTCTTGGAAGGACTATAGCCGCCCATCACTGTCCCACTTCCTCGATCTAAGTTAGAAGATCTCGAGTCAAAACCAGGCATTTGATTGTTAAAGTTGTAGGTAGGTAGGGGTCATCTTTGGCCTTAATGTACTTTTAACCAACATTGTTTTCAACAAAAAGTCCCTTAACGATGCATTTTGTTGAAGCTTAACCGGTATTTAAAAATTCTCATTAGATCCATCGATAAACTTGTTCTTCACAAATGAATCATCCTCTCGCATATAACCCCTTCTAATGGTTAGCTCGAGATATTGTCAATATTCATCCACGGTGCAATTTCCTTTCATATTGCATAAATATTAGTGTTTTTCTATCAAGTACGTGGTTGGAACAAGATACAACTGAAGCCCTGTCTTGAATCGTTCCTAAGTAGCAATTAGTCTATTCTAGCACATGCTCTTGATTCTTTGAACTAGTCTTACTTGGATTTTAGATGGAATGCGGTTGATTTCAGGTAGCCATTCTTTTTTCATTAGGAATAAATGTTAGATTTGAATAAGACTTGGTAGGACCACAACTGCCCATCACAATGCCTATTCCTTGGCCGAAGTTAGAAGATCAGGAATCAAACCCTGGCATTTGATTGTTAAAGCAGCAATATGAGATTTTTTTTGCCTTAAGGTACTTTTAACTAACCTTCCTTTCACCAATAATTCATTCATTGATACATTATATTGAAGCATAATCGGTATTTGGATATTCTTCCTTATTCCTTTGATAAATAGGTTGTTTACAAATGCATCGTTCTTTCGCATACCAACCCTTCTGATAGTTAGTTCGAGATATTGTAAATATTCACCACAGTGCAATTTCCTTTATTTATATTGCGTATGTACAAGTTTTTTTCCATCAACTACATCGTTGGAACGTGATACAAACAAAGTCCGCTCTACAATCTTTCTCAAGTAGCAATCAGTCTCATCCAGCTTCTGCTCTTGATTATTTGAACTATACTTACTTGGATTTCAGATGGATTGTGGTTGATTTAAGGCATTCATTCTTCATTCATTAGGACTAAAAGTTAGATTTGAATATGTCAGGGTAGGACCATAGCTACCCATCATCGACCCTCTTCATCGAAAGAAGTGAGAAGATCCCAAGTCAAACCCTGGCCTTTGATTTTTAAAGCCGTAGGTTAGGGTTTTTTCGGCCTTACGGTAATTTCAACAAACCCTTGTTTCACCAATGCATCCCTCACTGATACTTAAAGTTAAACCTTAACTGGTATTTGGAAATTCTCTCTTAGTCCTCCGATAAACTGGTTCTGTACAAATGCATATTCCATGTCGCATACCAACCCTTCTCATGGTTAGTTTGAGATATTTTCAATACTCATCAACGTTGAAATTCCCTCGCATCATACTACTTAGGTATGAGTGTTTTTCCATTAAGTGCGTGGTTGGAACATTTACAAACAAAGCCTGGTCTTCAATATTTCCTTTGCAGAAATCAGTCTCTTCCAGCATATGCTCTTCCTTCTGTGTACTAGACTTACTTGGATTTCAAGTGAATTATGGTTGATTTAAAACAGCCATTATTTACTCATTAGGACTTAAATTCATATTTAAATACGTCTGGGTAGGACCATGACCACCCATCACTATGCCTTCGATTGTTAAAGCTGTAAGATAGGGTCTTTTTTAGCCTTAAGATACTTTCAACCTACCTTTATTTCACCAATAAGCAACACATTGATATATTATTTGGAATCTTAATTATTATTTGAAGATTCTCCCTTAGCATTTCCATAAATAGGTTCTTCACAAATGCATTATCCTTTTGCATACCTACCCTTCTAGTGGTTAGTTTAAGATATTGCCAATATACATCCATGGTACAATTTCCTTACTTTATATTTCTTAAGTACCAGTGTTTTTTCCATTAAGAATGTTATGGAAACATGATACGAATAATGTTTTACATTAAATATTTCTTGAGTAGCAATAAGTCTCTTTCAGCACATGCTCTTGATTCTTCGAACTAGACTTACTCAGATTTGAGAAGTGTCGTGGTTTATTGGAGTTAGCCATTCTTCATTCATTTGGAATAGAAGTTATATTTGAATACTTCTTGGTAGGCCCACAACCACCTATCAGTGTCCTTCTTCCCTAGCCTAAGTTAGAAGATCCCGAGTCAAACCCCGACCTTTGATTGTTAAAGCTGTAGGATAGGGCTGTCTTCAACCTTAATGTACTTTAAACCAACCTTAATTTCAACCAAAATTTCCTCATTAACACATTATGTTGATGCTTAACTGTTGTTTATAGATTCTTATATAGTCATTCGATAAACCGGTTCTTCACAAATGGATCATCTTTTCACATACAAGCCTTCTTATGGTTAGTTCGAGATAATGCCAATATTCATCAATGGTGCAATTTCCTTGCTTCATATTTCTTAAGTACGAGTGTTTTTCCATCAAGTACATGGTTGGAACAAGATAAAATTGAAGCTCGATCTTCAATCTTTCGCAAGTAGCAATCAGTCTCTTCCCGCATATACTATTGATTCTTTGAACTAGAGTTAATTAGATTTTGGTAGGATTATAGTTGATTTGAGGTAGCCATTATTAATTTATTAGGATTAAAAGTTGGATTTGAATACATCTAGGTAGGACCAAAGCTGCCCATCACTGTGCTTCTTCCTCAGCGAAATTAGAAGATTGTGAGTCAAACCCTAGCCTTTGATGTTTTAAACTATAGGATGGGGTCTTTTTGGATGTAAGGTACTTTCAATAAACCTTACTTTAAACAATAAGTCCATTATTGATACATTATGTTGAAGCTAAATCGGTGTTTGGGAAGTCTCCCATTGTCCTTCTACATACTTGGGAGGTCATCGCCGTACCTTTCAAAGTTACAATTTATAAGCCCTAAATGCTTACTAAATACAATTAAGTAGATACTGGCAAATCGGGGTCGTCCACGATGGAGAGGACTTTTCCTAAGGGTTTATGCATATAAGGGTGGATATAAGTCTCTCTCTATATATAAGCAAGTAAAGAGAAGGGTATTTGGTTGGTTTTTCCTATATTATGAATTTAAAGACAAGACAACTAGGAAAGTCAAGTAACTCTACTAATCATGCAACAAACTAAGAAAAAGGGGTAAAAACTACAAATGACAACGCCTTGGGGCCAATTGATTCCCACTCCAAACCTTTTATAGATAATAGAACCATTCACTCATCCTATCACATTCATTACCTATGGGAATGCTATAACTTCCATTTTAAAGATCAACATTCATTTCTTCTTAATAGTAAATCACAAAGATGTTCAATGACCATTTGCAAACCTCATTGACAATCACTTTAGACGTTCAACGACCATAAAGATATTTC